>JAKUCV010004725.1:3557-65204 GCA_028386065.3 Turnera subulata | reverse complement strand
CTTGCTTAAACAGAAGCTTGGGGAACCATTGACCACCTGTATTTGCACTGCCTACAGAAACGATCTATCTTTTATTCTGTTCTTTACCTCAGTTTTCTGGTTCATGTTTCAGGTTTATCTTTTACAACCATGCCTACCTTTACATTTTATGGCCCTTTTGTTCTCCTTCAAAGTTTTCAGCTGGAATAGGAGAGAAAGTGATTTTGGTCAGTTTGTTCATAATGGAACATGTCTCTCTTTCGTTCTTTCGCAGCTTGCTTTGTAATTTTGCGCCTTTTTTTTTGTTTGTCTTGCTGCTTCATCACCGGAGTTATTGAAAACTTAAAAAAGTATAACAAATGGGTAACCTCTTTTATATAGGTGTTCCACTTGTGAAATAAAGCCATGAGTTATGACATAAGAAAATGCAACTTCTTTGGCCCCAGTGGTTAGAAGCAACTACTTTTAACTAGTGGATTGCTATAAATTGGTTCAGCTAACCTTTAAATGGCATTCGGAGTACCCCGTTTTCATCATGAAGCCATTCACATCTGCTTTTGTAGGTATCTGTGCTCTATATGAAAGGAAGATCAAAGATCTAAATCCAGCCAGCAGAAACATACAATATGACATTGCAGATCTCTACAATTTCATTGACGGCCTGGCAGACATGAGTGCCTTAGTGTATGTCTTTCCTCTCTCTTTCTTTTTGGATACAGATATTAGCTCCAGCAATGAGTTTTAAATCTTTACTTACATCTACATAATTTTTGAATGAGGATCAACCTTTCCATGGATGGGATTAGTGTATTTGGTAACATAGAAAGAAAACAGAACAAAATGTTTATCCATCTACCACATTGTTTCCTTGTTTGGCTATAATGCTGCTTGTTTCATCCCAAGTACTCGATCAAGTGATCCCTCAGACTGCAGTTATCATACCAACGTGTAGCCGGTTTTATGGAAGCATACGTGTATAGGTCTACCTGCAACTGCAGTCTAAACGTTCTTTAGAATGATATTCTCCTTCTAAATATCTTGGGAAATTGCATATATTAATCAACTTTTGGCTGGTGGAATAACTGGCATCGTTTATTCATTTATTCTGGCTTGCAGTTATGATCACAAAGTTCAGGCCTATCTGCCATATGACAGAGAGTGGATCAAGCAGAAGACATTTCAGCATCTCAAGAAATTGGCACATTGAGAGTGAATTAGTTGATCTATATAGTACCTAATTGCTACCAAAATTTTCTGCAAGTCCGAATTCAATATGAAAGGAAATAGGCATGAAGTGTAGGCTTGGGGTATTGTGCGGCCTTTGCTTATTGTTCCAACATTGTTGTACGTAACTTTTGTATGATTGGTACTCCTCTTACCATCTCTCCAAGGTGCATGCATGGTTAGTGATAATTGGGTTCCTTGCTTAAGCTACTGATGAGGAGTCAATGCTTTACTTGTGTTGTGTGTACAGCTTGTAATGGCAACATTTTCCTGCTTGTGTAGCGTGACCTGCAAATGGAATTATATAGCTAGCGTATGGATTAAGATGTGCAAAAGTTTTTTTTTTAATCTTCTATTCTGATTGTTGTACCATATAGAGGTACCCTGAAGATTGAGCGTAGTGACCACAAATAGTGCGAGATCACTATAAAATGGTGATTCCTTTTATCGGAGGTAGAAGAATTAAAACGATTCTCATCATTGTTACCAATATATGAACATGAAATATTTGCAAAGTATCCAGGAGTGTCCTCATTAGCGGGGATGGGCGCTAATGAATGAAAATTGTGTTGGCGGAACTTCTTTAGTCAGCTCCTGCCTGTTGTGTATTCAAGTCGAAAAATTAGATTGTTAGAATTGTGCCCTGCGGATCTTATGGCTGTCTCCTTCAAGCGATCTTCATGATCCAGTATGATCTTGGCCAAGGCTTCCCTGGCTGGATCTTGCTTCGGAGTGGTCAGGCACTCTATGGGAAGGACGTCCTAGAAGTTCAGCCATCGGCAGTGCAACTCTGCTTTTGGGACCATGCTATATTCCATGGTTACGAAACTTACTTTTGGTATCCTCGCTGTTTTAAAAGGAGAGTGGCTTATGGGACTTACTGATGCCACATTTCAGGGTCAGTCAGGATGCAGTTTGATATAACAGGGAGGGAGCATGATAGGTGGGATGACAATAGTAGTAGATCTGATCGCGGACACAGGTGATTAAATGACCCTTTAAGTTGAATTGAGCTTGTACTAAATTAGACTCAGTCCAATCCAGTAAAAGTCATAATGGCAGCCCAACAATACACTCTGGGCCGGTACCGTGGCCCGTCGGCCCTCGTCGCCGTAGCAGCATTGCAAATCCTCGGTTTCACTGGTTACACTATTCAACCAAGGTTTGATAATTAAGCTCCTATTATTATCACCAGATTCAGTCTCCATCAGCAGATTAGCACGCACCACGCCTCGATTCATTTTCAATTACTGTAAGAGCTCTTTAGCTCTCTCCTCCACTGGCAAAAACCCGTAAACTCACAATAACCAGGCCCTCTCGTCCTGGCTCGCTTGCCCGCCCGCCCGCCCGGCTTTGTTCGCTTCATAGAACCCTAATATTATCGCACTGATTCAACTCGTTCTGCTCGCGTCAACTCGGTTCGCTCTCTCTTCCCCTCCCTTTCGCTCTCAATTTTATCCCTCCTCCTCCATGTCTTCTTCTCGTCTTCGTTAATGTGCGTGTGTGTGTGCTTTTTTCCTGTACCTCGATTGGTGATTATCATCTTAGCTTCAGGGGTGCCAAACCCTACTTTCCTGTTAGCTTTTACCATTTATTCAGGTTCGATTAGATGGTGGTTAGAAGTTTTTCTCAGGAGGGAGATTCATCAATTCATGGGCTAGGTTTACATTGGGCCTTTTTGTGAGCTTTGAGTTTCTTATGCAACTTGTTTGCGGTTGTTCTTAGGTCAGAAATTGATACAAACATGAGTTCCTTCTCGATTACCCGGAAGAAGACGCCTTTTCAGAAACATAGAGAGGAGGAAGAGGCGAAGAAGAAGGTATTCATCTGTTATTTAAGCTGACGGGGATTATTATTGGCGAGAAGATTTGCTTTTTTCTATGTCATTCATTTTTCTTTTTGTATTCCCGTAGAGAGCTGAAGATGAAACAGCTCGTTTGTACGCCGAATTTGTGGAGTCATTTCAAGGGGATACTGCCGGAGCAAAGGCATTTGTTCGAGGCGGGACGATCAATCCTAATGATAAAGTGAAGGCCGATTCTGAAGGTCAGTCTCAAAGGCTGGGTTTTGTTTAATCAGCTGATAATTGTCTGTTCATGTTTTGTTCCCTCATCTCTGTTGTTTCAAATGTGGATAAATAAATAGTTTTCTGTATTTGGGACCACATTAATAAAAGTATGGACCTTTTTTATTCATTCCCGGATGGCAGGTGAAAAGTCCAAAGATGGGGTATCTGTTCCAAAGAAGGGAAGTAGGTAAAGAAATGCTTTTGATTGAGCAACCGTGTTACCATCTTCTTTTGATGAGACATTGTATAGGTAGGAGAATTTGCAATGATACATCGCTAGACATTTGGGTTTTTACACCGGAGAAAATAGAGAAAGAAGTTTAGTTGTGTGTTTTTGCATAAAGGCATTTGGTTTGCCTGATATATGCTATTATTTTGATTTAGTTCGAAATAAGAGTTGTAGGGCTCATGAAATAGGCTTGCAGATGCACCAATTCCATTAGGTTATCAATGCAGTTTTCGTTGTTGTTTGAACAAGCTGTATGCCTTTCTTTAAGGAAGAGTAATTTTTCCTTTATTGTTTTGAAAGAGGGGGCTTTATTTCTGAATGTATATTGAAGAAGCTTGCTGTTAAAAAGCACTGACTGCATGTTTTCTCCTCTGTAGTATTATATTATATAATTCAGGGGTTTGATTGGTATCTTCAGTGAGGCTTATAGTCTGGCAAGACCTTTTGGTTCCTCTGCACATTGATCCGTTCAGCCTTGCAAAATTAATGCTAGTAAACTACAGGTTGATGTTAAGGCTAGTAAACAACAGGTTGATGTTTGGCAGTACATGTGTCCATTAGAACTTTGGAGTGTACCAATTCTATGATAAAAATTAAAAAGAAGCTTAGAATCTTCATACTACTCCAGTGCATGCTAAAAAGTAAAAATACCGTACATGGGCATGCAATTCAAGGTTCATCCTCTTTAAAAGATGTGGGGTTTTGATCTGGTTACAATGGTGGAAACATGGTGGTCCTGATGGGCATGGAAGTTTATCGTTAATATTACTTATGCAGGTATGTTCCATCTTTCTTACCTCCTCCGATGGCTACTAAGGGAAAGGAACCTGATAAGAAGGTTGGTATTTTTATGTTGTTACACCATCTACTCCTGTTGTTCAGGTGTTTTCTTTTCTTTTTCTTCTTAATTTGTGCGACTAGTTTTGAATTTTTTTTTTTATCCACTTCCAGAAGGAGGAGGAGAGATCAAAGGATAAGGAAAAAGGGAAGACTCGGAACATAGATCATTTTATGGAGGAGCTGAAGCATGAACATGAGCTGAGGGAGAGGCGGAATCAGGAACGGGAGCATTGGCGTGATGGGCGTCATAATGAAAGTTCGGCTGTGAGTTTTTTTCCTCTGCAATATGCCTAATGTTTAACATAGATTCAGAAACACGTCAGGTTTTGTTGCAACTCTCTGCGACATACTTGCCGGATACGAATCCCTTTACAAGCTACTCTGTTTTTTTTTTTTCTTTCTTCTCTTACCACAGCCATCTAGTCGATTTGATGAACTGCCTGATGACTTTGATCCAAGTGGGAAGCTGCCTGGATCATTTGATGATGGCGATCCACAAACTACAAATCTGTATGTTGGAAATCTCTCACCTCAGGTCTGATTGCTGCTCTACGCTGTATATCCTTTTTATTACTGTTTTTATCTATGCAACCAATGCCTAAAACGTTCAAGATGCCTTTTCTCTTTCTAGGTTGATGAGAATTTTCTTCTACGAACGTTTGGAAGATTTGGACCGATTGCTAGTGTGAAAATAATGTGGCCAAGGACAGAAGAGGAGCGAAGAAGGCAAAGAAATTGTGGATTTGTAGCATTCATGAATAGAGCTGATGGACAAGCTGCAAAAGATGAGATGCAAGGTATATTCATATTTTGGTGATATTTTTTGTGCATTTCAAGACGAATGTAACTAAAGAAAAAAATAAAGAAAATGATTGGTCTGATGCATTAAGTGAGGACAGGGAAGATTTCATGTTCTTTTAATGATAAGTATTATAATCCATTTGTTATTATTTTCTTCTATCCACAGATTATTGTCCCTATTTGGAATGAGAAATGTCTAGTTGGTTTAGTCTCAATTTCACTGCAAAAGGCCCTTTTTTGCAAATGCAATTGATCTGCGAATAGAAAAATTTCATGGAAGAATTTGTTTTTGTGTTGCAGGAGTTGTTGTTTATGAATATGAGTTGAAGATAGGATGGGGCAAATCTGTAGCTCTTCCAGCACAAGCACTCCCAGCTCCTCCACCTGGGCAAATGGCCATCAGGAGTAAGGAGGTCTGTTCCAATTTACAGCTTAGGTTCATGTAGGTTGTACTGCATGCATGCATGCAGTGTTTCTAATGTGTATCAGTCTTGTGTATGCGGGCTCAACGATTTATGTAGAGATTTGTGCTTGTGTTGCTATTTGTTCTTGAAAGGACTGTCTAATTGGTACCATTAAGTGTGCTTCTCAAGTCCAAGTTGCTTTCTGGCTGCATATCTATGATTCTGAAATGCCTTAATTGTTTTTTATAGGGTGGAACTGTAATTCTCTCTGGTCCTTCAGGCCCTCCTGTCACTTCTGTTCCAAGTCAGAATTCTGAACTGGTAGGTTCACTAAATTTATCTTGTCTGCTTTTCTATATCACAAAGTTGCTGTCTATTCAAGCTCCATTCCTCATGAAAATTTGTGGGCAAACTATGGTGAATGCAAAGCTCTCATTTTGCCTTTCCACATCACAAAAAAAATTGGTTGAGCGACCAGTGCTTCTTTTAGGATTTTGTTTTTCTTTTTTCACTTATGAGCATTACATACGTGTCTAAGATATTATTGCTGGCATGTCCACTAGCTGGTATTTTGTAATTACACAAAGCGTTGTAGTAGGAACTCTCTTATGTTAAGTTGCCAATTCCTCATTTTAACTTAGCCTTGGACTGCATATGTTGGGTTAGTGTATTTTTCCCACCTGTAGTGGAAGTGCTTGTTTCATTTGTAATGCTTATAATTGTAGTTGATGACTTCTTTGGGTGCACAGGTTCTCACTCCTAATGTTCCTGATATTATGGTTGTTGCCCCTGATGATGATCATCTCCGTCATGTGATTGATACAATGGCTCTATATGTTTTGGATGGAGGATGCGCCTTTGAACAAGCTGTAATGGAAAGAGGTCGAGGGAATCCACTTTTCAACTTCTTGTTCGTGCTTGGTTCGAAGGAACATACTTACTATGTCTGGAGGCTCTATTCATTTGCTCAGGTTGGTGTCAAGTATAGCTTATTTTTCTTTTTTAGATTATTACAAGCATGCTATTGGAATGTAAAGAAAATCGCAGTTATTATTCTGTTACTGCAATTGTATTATGTAGAAACTTTTGCTGTATTATGTTCTCTTCTTTGGGAAGTGATTTTGGTTGCTGTATACCTATGTGGAGGCTTGAAAATGTTATATCTTTGTGCGAATTCAGGGTGATACTCTTCAAAGGTGGCGAACAGAACCTTTTATCATGATTACTGGTAGCGGAAGGTATTATTGTTGTACTGGCTATTGATTCAGGTTATCATGAAAAGCTCATGAAGTTTTATGACTAATTTTCTTGTGAACAGTAATTGATTATTTTTTTTAAAATAGATGGATACCCCCACCCTTGCCAACCCCAAAGAGCCCAGAGCATGAGAAGGAGTCTGGTAGCACGTATGCTGCTGGAAGAAGCAGGGTATTCCGTGATTTGAATTTTTGGCAGTATTTCGTTGTTTTTTCTCTATTAAATGCACCATTAGTTTCCTAAATGGGTTCTTTTGTTTTAGCGTGTTGACCCAGAACGAACACTGACTGATCCACAAAGGGATGAGTTTGAGGATATGTTGAGGGCATTAACACTGGAAAGAAGTCAGATAAAAGATGCCATGGGGTTTGCCTTGGATAATGCCGATGCTGCTGGAGAGGTATTGGGCAATATTAGGGCACTTAATTCAACATTGTCTTGCCTTGTTGAGTTGCAAAATGCTTTGTTTCTTTCTTAGTTGTTTTTTCTTTTCTTTGGTTTCCTCTTTTCCTGCCAAAACTGGCAAACAACCATTTTATGGCCTTTGATCTTAGTCACAAATTGTTTCAACTGGATTTACATTGGCTAATGGCATGTTGGTAAATGATTTTAGATAACATGTTATAATGCTGGCATAATCAGAGATCCTTCTGCAAACAAGTTAGGGACTGAAAATAATAGTTAAAATGAGAATTGGGGAAACAATTTTGTCATTCGTGCTTACTTTTTCGTTTGTTGTCATATTTTTATTTGTATTGCAGATCGTTGAAGTTCTAACGGAATCTTTAACACTTAGAGAAACTCCTATTCCAACTAAAGTTGCAAGGCTTATGCTTGTCTCTGACATTCTCCATAATAGTAGTGCTCCTGTAAAAAATGCATCTGCTTACCGCACGAAATTCGAATCTACCTTACCTGATATTATGGAGAGCTTTAATGACTTGTATCGTAGTATAACTGGAAGGATCACTGCTGAGGCCCTGAAGGTATGTTGTAAGTGGGAAATTTTTGTTGGTTTCCCAGTTCTATTGCCTCTGTATTTCCATGATTTTTATGATCTTTATGGGGCTCTTGGCAGGAACGAGTTCTGAAAGTACTGCAAGTGTGGTCGGATTGGTTTCTGTTTTCGGATGCATACGTGAATGGATTAAGGGCTACATTCCTCCGATCCAGTAACTCTGGTGTTACTCCTTTTCATTCAATTTGTGGTGATACACCAGAAATAGAGAAAAAGCTCAGCTCAGAAGATACAGTTGATGGGGTAAAGGTAAATCAAGATGCTGCTTTGGCAATGGGCAAAGGAGCAGCTACAAGGGAGCTGATGAATCTTCCCCTCGCTGAGCTGGAAAGACGTTGCAAACATAATGGATTGTCTCTTGTTGGAGGCAGAGAAATGATGGTTGCACGTTTGCTGAGCCTGGAGGAGGCAGAAAAGCAGAGAGGCTTTGAATTAGATGACGAGTTGAAAGTTTCTCAGAGTACTTCGAGCTCTGGTAGATATTCAAGTGGTCGCAGACAAATGAATGTTGAACCAGAGCCTGCAGGAATGCCAGGTTGGAATCAATATGGGGACGATGAGATGCAGCCGCAGAACAAAGGGTCTGTGTCCTTAGCATCATTGCTTCCTATTCCACAACCAGAATTGAAAGCCTTCATGAAGAAAGAGAAAATTGATCCTGTGTTGCCAGCTTCTAAATGGGCTCGGGAAGATGATGAAAGTGATGATGAGCAAAGACGAGGTGGCGGGGAACTTGGTTTGAGCTACTCATCTTCTGGAAGTGAAAATGCTGGTGATGTTCTAGGGAAGGCAGATGAGATGGAGTTTACTGCTGATGCAAGTATTCCAACACAAATCGACAGCGGAATGAATGAAGAGCAGAGGTACGAACTCCACTCAGATGATTTGTCTTTTTTCTTAATTGGAAGAATTTAGGATGCATGACAGATATTTTGCGTGTTTCATAGCATGTGGCAGGCGTGAAATTGTTTTCTATCACTGTAAATAGGCTTATTCTCTTTTTCTTGGGTATGTTTGGCAATTCTGAGTTTCCACTTGCCTCCTCACCCGCTCATTGTTCTAAACTTGTTGAAAATCTCTATGCTGGTCTTTGAAATGAACTATTTTTCACGCCTGTGTATATATTTTACCTAATCCTGCTTGTGCTAAATACAGGCAGAAGTTGAGGCGTTTGGAGGTTGCTTTAATAGAGTATCGAGAATTCCTTGAAGAGCGAGGAATTAGAAATGCGGAGGAAATTGAGAGAAAAGTTGCTCTCCATCGGAAACGGCTACAATCTGAATTTGGCTTATCAGAGTCTAGCGACGATGTGACTGCAAGCAGTAAGTGATCATTTTGCTAGGAGACTGGATCTCCTGTATGATATTGTTTTCGTGTTCATGTATGGCATTACTTTCACAATACGTTTCTTCTCGCTATTACTAAATATTTAGCATATGCTTCGATTGCTTTTGCATGTTTGTTTTACCAATTGTCTATGGTTCCTTTTATCTATATGTTGTTTATAGATCCATCATATGTAATCCTTCAATTGTTTGGTCAGCTTTTGCCGTCTGAGTGCTTCTTATCCCTTAATACACCATTTAGCTTATATATTTCTTCAGATGCTGTTACAAGGTTTCAGCGTCTAAAGTTTGTTAAGGTAGCGTTCTCACCAATTGGTGATACTTTAGTTGCATGTGCTACAATGCTAATCTTTGTAACTGCAGAGCGGACATCTTTGGAGAGGAGGGATAGACGGGATGATAGTCGTGAATCATCAAGGAAACGACACCGCAGTGAGAGCAGAAGTGAAAGCCCCCAACGTAAATCATCAACCAGGGATAGGGAGAGAGACAGTGATCTGGACAGGGACCGAGATAGGCACAGGGATAGAGACAGAGCTCACGATCTGGAAAGTGAGAGGAGGGAGCGAGATCGCCGAGAAAAGAGTGAAAGCAAAGAGCGGGACGACCATGACAGAGACAGAAGTAGAGACAGAGATAGGGACAGGAGAAGACGTGCAAAATGAGACACTATGACGGATGTCGATGGAGTATTTATTTTTAACAGACTTGGTCCTTAGCAGGACGTTTGAGCTGAATCGGTGGACTTGGGCTTGTGCTTGTGCTTCAATATCTTGCATACAGATTCGGCTAGGCAAGGGCAGAGTGATGAGCCAACAGAACCCGACCTCCTAACTTTTTTATTTCCCGGGCATGTGTAATATCATTTTCAGGAATTTGTTAAGAACACTTTGATTTGCCTTGTTTGGTTAATCAACCTCAAATATCCCGGGATTGTTCCAGGTGTTGAGGTTCTTGCTTGTTGCTCAAGTAGTCTATGTTAAAATCCTGTTGTCATACTGTTGATTATTGGCAATTGAAAGAATTATCAAAGGACCCCTTTGGGAGGTCCTCAAATCCTCGGTATGCCAAGGTCTGAATCAGTTGTGGAAGAAACTCTCTGGGCCTTTCTTTTTCTGGAGTAATATCCAGGACATTATAGAGTTCTTTGTAAGAAACATGGGGAACGAGAACTTCAAGAAAGGATTATGGTTTTTTGATGAATTGTCCGGTTTTTTAGTAGAGCTTTAGTCATGATGGTAGAATGTAATAGACCCAAAAGCTAAGTATATTAAGAGTAGCCAAAAAGGACATTGATCCATTACTCTAGCCATTTTTACGTTGGAAATAACTGCTGTATTCAAAGATGGCCAAAGAAAATAGGTTATCTTGCATTCAGAGTTGTCTACGACGGTCTGCAAAGCATGATTGACAGAAACGGGTAATTTCAGGCAAGACAAGATTACTGAATGAACAGTGCTGCGGATCTCACTCAAAAACTTTTTGTTTTCTCGTCTTGGGAATAGAAGTCTCAAATTTCTTGTCAGTCATAGATGACGGAACTTATTTAATTTTTTTAACTCAATTTTCCTACGAAATATGCTACCATTTCCATGTGTAATTGGCTCTTTTTTTTGGTACATTACATAAATAATTCGCAACCCCAACCCTCCCAAACCACCTTCAATCCCATGAATGAATTTCTCCGGGGAAAATATTTGGGGTTGATAATTGTAGGTGCGCGGTAAATTACGTGATCCAGGAATTTCAAAAGTGCTCTGAGTGGATGAGTGCCAGATTAGGCCGGAGAATAGTGGTGATTAGTGAATGATGATGAAGGTTATGTCAGTCACCGCAAAACCAATGGTTATATGTTGAAACAGATAGGGGTACAAACGAGCCTAGTTTTTGCCAAGCTCGACTAGTTGGAGAAAAGCATTGAGCTTGAGCTCGATCAAGCTTATTGAAGGTACTCGAGTGTGTCACGCAAATAATTAGATGCTAGGAAATTATCATTCTATTAATAGGAGAGTCTGTAACATGTTACAGGCGTTGCCAACTAACTACACTTGATTAGTGAGACAACTGTAACGAGATCAGGCTATCAGCATATGAAGATTTCAAGTAAGAAACTAAGCCGACTCCTGTGGACGAAGTTTCCTCAATAGCCACTTCTTCCGCAAAGGGGCATTCAAAGCCATAAATGTCTTTGCTTTGGTCTCATCTTCCAGAAGGTCACAAGCATCAAATAGCAGCTCGTCATCTATGTCTGGTATAGCTTGCAGGGCCTCGATTGCACTTTCTATTGATCCGATGTTCTTGGTCTCCTTTCTCTCTGCAGTGACTCCCTCTTGCTGGCCAATTTTCTGCACTTTGTAAGGAAGCTTAGAGTCGATCGGCATTATACCATGACGCTTTCTCTGTTGATCAGACACTCGAGTCTCCTCAACCGTCGAGTGTACATCTCCAGCTAGTCCATTCTTCTCTACTACAGGGATGTTAGTTTCAGTTTCCATCTGCATATCCCAACTCCCACGAAGTCTTCTATTTGATGTGTCTGCAATTTGTTGAATTTGGCAGAGATCAATGTAACAGTCCAAGACTCTATCCCTATATGCAATGGCATCTGGCTGTCCCTGCAAAATTTAGAGCAGACATCTTGTAATTTACAGGATTGACAAGGGTAGATTTTGTTTGAGGTGAAGACAATAAGAAGCTCCTGATGCCAAAAACGTCGTGGCAATTATCGCAAAAAAGTAAGTAAAACAAACACACAAGCCATTTGCAGTTGTTAACACAGACTGAAAACACCATATCTGATATCGATAGTAGGGCATACTTAAACAACATATAGCAAATGACACCAACAGAGTGAGGGATGCACCTCAACATAAACTTTCCAAACAGCATCAACAGCAGTAATCTTTTGCTGATTAACATCCCATGAAAACCCATTGTGACTCAGAAGATTCCTGATGTTGTCACACTCTTTCATCAAACTAATATACCGGTTCTCTAAAATGTTTTTCTCCCACAGAAGTCCAAATTTTTCATTAAATTGTTTGACCATGTGATCCCATGCCTGCTCGCTGAATGTATGGTCGATGTTATTTCTCTCATGCACCTGCTCTAACATGAGGTCGACAAAATAGCGGTCCATTGCCGGTTGCCAAGCTACTGAGGAGTCAAGAACAGAATCACCTACCAAATAACACACATGATTCAATTGATCTGTGTCAGTTAAGGAAAAAGAAAAGAAAAGAAAATATCCTTTAGTCCTACTTTTATATTCCTTTTCAGTTTCACTTTTCAGAGAGTTCAAGATAAATGCTTTCCCCAGGACTTGTCCAACATTTTTGAGTTCCTTTTTACTGCAGGGAAAGGAGACTGCACTTTCAAATGTTTACAGAAATGCGAATGGACAACGTCTCTGCAATTACCTTCGAAGGCAATAGATTCACATCACTTTCTCCCCTCCTCTTGAAATCAAAGAAGAAAAGAGGCCAAACCAACCACGAGATCTTTTTTCGAAATAAGTATGAATATGCTACGAAATGATTCACAAATTACAGCATATTACCTGTCATTAACACAGGCGCTTCACTGTTGAGACCATGGCAATGAGCCAAACGGCTGTATCTTCCATCAGAAGTTTCTTCTCCAAATATAGCACATAGTTTCTGATAGCTTGGTACAGTTTTAACTCTGTATGATCGTGCATCAGGGTGTACCTGCATGCATTTAATGTGAGCAATAGAATGCAGAAAACATTTTGTTGAATAAAAAGAGGATCCCTCTTCACCTTTATATAAGCATCCCAAACATGATCTTCAGCAGTGATCATTTCTCGAGTTTCATTCCATGAAAACCCATCGTTTTCAAGGAAACTTTTGACATCATTGTACAACCTCCTCAAATGTTTATACCTGTTTTTTAGAACATATTTGTCATAGTAAGACTGGAATTTGACATTAAAAGAAGTAGCTGTATCAGCCCAAGCTTGGCTTATAAACTTCTGCCCAAATTTATTTCCTCTATGCACCTGGTCGAGCAACAAATCAATAAGAAAACGATCCATTGGTGGTGTCCAGTATGTTCTTGTACGATCAGCAATGGTAAGAGTTTTGTTCACATTTTCTTCTCCTACAGAAAGAAACACCTCCTTGGATGAATAAATTAATTCAACAGAAACGTGCATCAGACAGCTCAGCATATGATAGTTGTGATAAATTAACAAAATTACTCACTTTTATAAATTCTAAGCAAGATTACCTTGCAGATTGAAATGAAATGGAAAAATGCATGCCCTCTCTCAAGTAAATAAGGACAATTCAAGTGGAAAACCAAAGAGTTTGAAACTCCATTGCTTTTACAATGGAAGGACCAAATAATAAAAAGGAAGAGGAAATGCTCATGCTAGACATCCATGAGTTTATAGACAAAGCCTGAAATCAAGAGCCTTTAACTGTTCCTATTTTGATTACGTCCTGAGAACACGATCTGGATCCTACTTCAAACCCAGGTCATCCAAACACAAGGAAACAAAATGATCTTAACATGATAAATTAAAGCTGCAACTCACCAGACTTCACTCCTAAATTGTCAGCTTCATGGACTTTGCTCTG
This sequence comes from Turnera subulata, assembly GCA_028386065.3. Classification (NCBI taxonomy): domain Eukaryota; kingdom Viridiplantae; phylum Streptophyta; class Magnoliopsida; order Malpighiales; family Passifloraceae; genus Turnera; species Turnera subulata. The sequence continues at coordinate 51,434 of JAKUCV010004725.1, read as the reverse complement.
AAGCAAATTATTATGGACATTTTTCTCAATTTCATTCCCAAATATGAGGACCAAATCATTATAGTTTGGCAATGTCTTCATCCTGTATGACCGTGCATGCGGATGCGCCTAGACCAAAAGTGGTGCAGTGTCAAATCAACAAAAACAAAGTTGGTAAGGAAAAAAACAAAAACACAATAAAGGTTTGGAGACCATCTACCTTGATATAGGCATCCCAAACATTGTCATTATGAGGTACAACCATCTGGTGCCTGTCATCCCAGGAAAAGCCACTTTGTTGAAGAAGAACTTTGAGATCACTATAATACTTGGATAGTTTCTTGTATCTGTGTCTTAAACCTCTTTTGTCATGATGAGGGCCAAACTTTGCATTGAAGAAGGTAAGCATTTCCGTCCATGCCTGCTTAGTGAATGTATTATCAGTCTTGTTGCCTTTTCCAATTTCATCCAGCAGAAGCTCAATGAAATATTGGTCCATAGCAGTGGTCCACTCTGTCCTTGGACGATCAATATTTGAGGGACCAGTTCCCATTCCGTCACCTGCAAATTTTATCATGCAACTAAACATTTGTATTTCTGATTATAGGATTCAGTTTACTTCGTTGAACAACCAAAATGTTATTGGAATTACATACAAGCTAAGAATAATTGATTTACAATTTCACAATTTTAGGCACACTGACACAATACTGTGTCATCACTGCAAGAAGTTGAAGTAGCTTAATGCAGTCCATGATCAAGTTATGACATGAGGTAGACAACTACGGCTCCCTGATTCCAGTTGAAAAACATGAAAAAATGGTTATTGGGCTAAGTTTTTCTTGGCAAGATGTAAGAACATAGCTTTTGCCTGCTTCTTGGTGACATGGATCCAAGCATGACTGAACCCCTATATAACCAGCGCATATCCATAAAAGGAAGAATGCTGCAACACCCAGCCTAATGCATTGAACTACCATCAGCTTTGATCCCAACCTAATGTATATAAGGCTTCGAATATATAAAATGATGATATTAATAAATATAAAATAACAAAAACACTGACCCCCGTTTATTCCTTGAGCATCGTCATCAAAATCTGCATCATGACTTGACAGGCTGTACCTTCCATCTGCAGCGGTATAGCCAAATACAGCACAGAGGTCATTAAAATTCGACACTGTTTTAGTCTTGTAAGACCGCATGTCCGGACGAACCTGCATGGATGTTCATGTAATTACAGAATATGGCATAGGGCACACCAATGATGTGTCATTGAGCATAGGCATTCAAGCACCTTTGAGTTAGCATTCCACACATCAGCATCGGCCACCACCAGTTGCCGGGTCTCATCCCAGGAGAACCCACCCTGTCCAAGAAGTTCTTTGACATCACTATATTGCTTCCACAGATTCGTATACCTACTCTTCAACACATCTTTATCATACTGAGATCCAAATCTCTCATTGAACACAGTCTGCATCTCTGTCCATGCCTGCTTGTTGAATGTGTGTCCAGTCTTGTTCCCCCTATGTGTATGCTCTAGCATTAGATCAATAAAATACCGTTCCATTGTTGGAGTCCAATACGTCCTTGACCGATCAGTGCTCACTAGAGTCTGGCTACTCATTCCTTCCCCTGTTAATCCTACCACTATTGCATATATCAATAACTTAACTACGTAGAGAAAAACAAACAGACAACACTTAGCTGAAATTCTAAAGATTACTTATTCAAAAAACAATAGCACCAAACACAAAGTATTGCCTCTGTACCTTGGTAAAAGAAAAAAAAAAACAACAATTCACAGCTAATTATCACCATGTCATAAAAATATTTCTCGGTGGCTGCTGCTGAAGATTACACTTGCACAATTTAAGCAGATATTAATACCATATTAACAGAGGAAACCCACATAAAATCGTACCATCCATAGCCACGTTATCAGGTAATGCAATGAGCAATGTAAAAAGCCACAATTCAAATAACTGTAAATTATGAAAAAGGGCATCATTTTGTTTTATTTTTTTCCTCCTGGGTAACAGAAAAGATTAACAAAAAAAAAGCAAAGGTCACGGCATTTAGGTTGCAGAAGAGGGGGTGGAAAATGCATCGTATTAAGAATTCGAGAAAGGTTAAAAGATGAATTCTTTTACCTGTTAGAGTGATGGTTATGATGAAGGAAGAGGGAATTTGAGTTTTTGCAGGGTTTTGGCGCCTACCTGTGTGTTTGTGAGGAAGATATAGTTTGTAAAGGAGGAGACTTTAACCCTAATCCAGGATAACAACAATTGGGGGCTATATCGCCGTCCCTGTTTGGTTACAGAGGCAACCCCCTTGTTTCTCTCTTTAACTTGTTTTTCTTCCCTTATTTCGTGAAATAAGAAACGTTGCCGTTTTGAAACGTTACTTTTAGGGCCCAATTTGTGTACGTAACTGGGCTCTGCTGAGTCCATTTCTCTGTCCAAGTCCAGAAAGTGTAGGCCCAACCTTCGTTTAGCTGCTTGTTGTAGCTTTGCAATCGAACTCAAGTCCACTTTTGGGATTCTGTTGTAAATAAAACAGGTGGGATCTTGCATCTTATTGCTCAAGTTCTACAGTTCTATAATTAAGCTCTGGAAATTAGGATTATTGATAGTTTCAACTGTCTAAACCAGAGAGCAGTAGATAATCCAGAAAAAACGAACAAAAGGAGACTTGTTTAGTTTTACTTCATCAGCGATATCCTAGGCCAATCCACCTTTAAGGAACATCCACGAATCCAGACTAATCCGGATCGAAATATAATAGGGAACATAAAGATTGGCAGCTTTGGCCCTAGAGTGTTGCATTCCTCAAGTCTCAGAAACAATAGGTTTAGCTTTAACAATACATAATTTTGTATATGCTCAACCATATATATGATGTGTGTCCATTTCTTCTCTTTTTTTTTCATAAAAGTCAGCCGTACAATTGTTTTACACCATTGTACATACAGTGAAGAAAAGAATGAGTGGAATGGGGAAAATTGCATGCATCAACTATTCCCAGTGACATCCTACGTGGTTTCTTGCTTTAGATCCCCACCGTGGAGTTGCATTTTGGAAAGTTAGATTCTGGAAACTGATATGGAATCCATGATTTTGCAAAACGTCATCTAACATCAGTACTGTGGACAAGAGATACCAACTCTATGTTCTCATTCTGTAGAGCGAGGGCTCCCTCTTTTGTGTCTAACACTTCAGCTGGAAGCAGGGAAGCATTAGGGTCCCCTCTGGGAATCAAGAATATCACACAGAGCGGACTCACTCGCAATATGTTCCGGATCAATATAGCCAGCCAGAGATTGTCAAATTTCGTCCTGGTAACGCTCAAGAGATGAAGTACCAAGCCTCCACCCCATGTAGCTGAGAAAAGTCCAATATTATCAATTGACATGAGAAGAGCAAAGAAAGTGCCTTCAATACCAGGAGGACAAAGCTTGGCACTGAGCACAAGAAGGGGCATCCACTTCAGCCTTCCAATCATCTGAGAGACACTTTCATCGATCACTATGAAGAGGTAATCCGGTAGGCCAAGTTTCAAGTTCAACCGTAGCACCAGTGCCAAATCTAGCATTCCTGACAAACCATATAGTAACTGAGTCCAGAATAGCAAGTCCCGGAAAGGGTGATCCTTGAGAATATTATGGTACAGTAAAGCCCCTAAGAGTGACCCAACTGAACCAATTGAGAATATGAAACCAACAGTCTCCTGCATAAAGCATTTTGCAAGTTAGAAATTTTACTATCATTTATCTTGATGCACAGATATACTTGATTATTTTGCAGAAAGTCATTTTTTTTTCCCAGGCAACCCATCTACCTTTTCCAGTTGGTTGTAGCTCCATGTCAGTTTATGACACAAGAGACAAATGAGTGCAGAAGCAAGTACCTGAGAAAAAGAGGGGCCCCCCTTCGAGTCTGTATACCAGTAGAACAACCCTTCACGGATATTCAAGCTTAATGCTAAGGATAAATACATATACAAGCATGGTCTCCACACATCAGGAAGTTTCAATGTTGTCCACATGGCCTTGCTAGCATCAACAAACTTTTGGCTTACCTGAGCAACAAAGTTAATATTAAAAAGATGGGCATCGACACAGATTGGAAGCAGATTTTGAACAAAACCACAACAAAAGGTTACCTGTCTGTAGGTGAAGTTAAGCATCGGAGGCTCATCTAGCATAACTCCAACCAGGAACACAAGTCCAGCTGGGATTGTCAGCAAGCCAAGCACTCCCTGCCAGGGTAAAGAAACATCTGTTTAATTGTCCAATGAGCATTGAGAAATTGGTATGGCGATAAGCACATCCGAACCTTTGGGCCAATCAGGTGGACAAAAATACCACTTAAAGAGAACCCTATCAGCGCCCCAATGGATGAACTCAAAGCACACAAGCTTTGCATATCAGGAGCAAGAGAAGGATGAATATTACTATTCTGAGCTACACAGGCGTCTATGGTCACATCTGCTACGGCAACAGCAGCACTTCCAGCTGTCAATGACAACACAGCAAGTGCAATATGCAAATTCTCGTGCAGTGATAACAGGAGCATGGCCACCACACCGAGCAATCCTGAAATGTCAAAATTCCGGATTCATCACACAGAAAAGTAGCCATGTAGGTTTCCACATGAAAATATGAACTCAATTCTATCAGGACAATGCACTATCAAGAATTCTAAACAGCTCGGGTGGTTTGAGCCCATAACTTAATGGTTACTTTAAACTCAGGAATGGGAAGGAGCCCATGCCCAATGCAGATCAAAATCCTTTTTCTTTAACAGGTGGAGAGGAACCTCAATGTCCAGATTCAAATGAGCTGTTATCATGATTCATAACATGGAATGAATTGCCTAAAGAAAATGTAAAGCTGAAAACAAGTACAGCTAAAACGAAAATGCTCTCTGCTACTCCAGAAAACGAGATCTTAGCATACCAAGTCAAAAGCCAATGAGAAACCAAGTGGGCAAATATAAAGCCAATGGCAGGTATCCAAAAATTTACCAGCTAGACAGAGATAAGGACGTCTCCGGTAGCCCAAGATGGGAACAACATCAGTGAGGAGACCCCAGATAGGCTTGACCATCCAAGGAATTGAAGTGATTCCTTGATAAATCTGCGCCTCAGAAGGCTGCACCTTTTGAACATCCTTCATGTAATACTCGGTGCCTACACGAGACATTGCTCCACCTAGCCCCTGGTTTATTCCATAAACAGCCACCACACCGAACACGAAACTCCAATGTGTCTCATTGGCCAGCATTTTGAACCAAGAAAATGGAGAACAGAAGCAGTCAAAAACCCCTCCTCTCCGTTGACTTGCATCCAAAACCTCGCCGCCTGAGGCTTCCAGATTCTCATCCTCCACCATCCCTCGCTTTCCAAGACAACTTACACAACACCCTCTTCACAAACGAGTCTTTTCCCTTAATTGGTCATCTTTCCTCTAACTTGAGCATGCATCCAATGTTTCTAAAATAGGTTGAATATGAAGGTGACAGGAACTCAAAACTTTGCACGGATCAATAATAATATTTCCCAAAGTGGATCCTTAGAAACTCCTCAACAACTATGGAAATTCCAAACAAAGGGAATACGAAAAGGAAATAGCAACCCAGTTCAAAAAGGAGTCTTTTTCCTGATCTGGGCTTCTTGAAAGCAGAAAGGTTTCTTTAAAAGAATTGGTTGATATTGACCCAGAAGAAATCCTATCCCAGATAGATTTGTAACCTAGAAAGTAGATTTCTTGCAATGTACTTGGTGAAATGAAAGGGGGTGAACAGGAAGTTGCAAGGTCAGAGAAATGGAAAGGGAATTACACCACATTGAAATTGACCAGACTGAGTATGAACAGACAAAGAAAAACCTTAAAAATGTCCGAACTCCATTTGATCAATAAATAAATAAAAAAAATAGATAAATATCCCAATTCCGATCTTTTTTCTTCTTTGTTTCTTTTCCTGCCGGGAAATTAAGATGTCAAAAATCTTCCTTTCGCTTATTTATAGGTAGGATTTATGAGCTTTTCTTTTACGTAATGACCATATAAAATTATTCATTAGGAAAAAAATACACTTTTTATAGTATAGGAAAAAAAATACATTTTATTGGTATGATCTTGGTAAAAAGCAGGCGAGCTAATTTAAAAGAATGCATTTTGTAATAAGGAATAAAGCTCTTTTATTTTAGCCCAAAAAAAGAAATTAAAAAAAAAACAAAGTTATTCTCTTCAAACAAAGAAGACATATTTTCATCAAATAAATCAAAGAAGACGTATTTTTTTATCCAAAAAAGAGCACAATTTATTGGTTCATGATCGCACTTGCTTATGGAAAAAAAGAATAAATAAATAAAATGAACGTAAAAAGCAAAAATATGGTCCCAGTTTTATGGGATGTCCCTCCAATTTTATGGGATAGTATGGAAATACTTTCACCTCCTTTTATTTTTCGTAATTTTTTTAACTTCACATGTGGCAAGTGGCCAAATAGATCTAGTTACCACTTACCAAGGCTCGTGTCTTAAACCACATCAGCAAACAGCGTGTTAAGTCCGATGTCACAGGATGCCACAAACCGACAAAAGTTGAGCCAAAAAAAACAATCAAGATACTGTTACTTTTTTTCTTTGTGCAACTCTAATGGAAATGGAATCTCTGAAATCTTGCAGTACAAAAGAAGATATACTAATAAAAGAACACCTTTCAGATCTGGATTTGGATGAGACTGCGAATGAAATATATAGCACAGAATATTTGACCATTGGGAAGGTTTAGGGCATCCATTCAAATGGCTTTAGGATTTGGAGTGGAAGACAGCTCCCATTTTGAGCAACTTGTCATATAGTAACAGTAAAAACTTCTGGGTGTGATGTCAATAGACTCAATACCAACTACTGATGACTTTTTACCACCCAGATGGTATACATTTCTGGTACAGAAGGCTTGGTACAATTATTTTGACGTGGTGGCATTTTGGTTATTGAACCAACTACTAATGCTCAACTTGCAAGTATGAGCCAGCAAATGTCAACCTGACCTTAAACCCATGCTCATTGATGCAACCTTAAAACTGAGAACAAGTTTTGCCATCTTCAGATTGGATGAAGCACCCAGGAGTTGGAAACCAGAAAGGAAAATGAGGAAAAAATTTCAGAACTAAGCTTGTTTTGGTGAGTAGGGCTTTTGTTTCCCTTTAAGCATGGTACGAACGGGATCCACAGCAAGATGGGGCATTCAACTTTGAACTCAAAATCCTTTACACACAATATTCAAATTCAAGGCAAGTGAATGACACTATCCAACACATTTCCTGACGGAGGTTCACATCTTGGCAAAATCATATCTAAGCAACCAAGATATGTACTTCACCTGTGACACAGAATTTTTAAGTCACCAGACGGCATTCATTCTATACAGTCCGGAAGCATACAAGGAATCACACCAAAAACACAGCACAGAAAATATTGTCAAGGTATGCAAATCATCATTTCCTCGCAAGTTTGTGACCGTGTCTCACAGTAGAAAATTTTTTGAATTACAATGCAACACAGGTCACGCAACAAGAATTACTCAAGTTTCCATCCACTTAATCTCGCGGATGACACAAGTTTTCTCTTTGATGCCTCATATTTTTGCAGCAAAGTAGTAATTGTTGAATCATTTATTTGCATACAATGACGATTTATTGGGGAAACCCAATGAGCCTTTGGCTCAATGGATTATATCCTTCCTTGCATGAAAATTTGGTTCAAGACAAGTCTGCTGTTGAAGACTTCCCACGAGAATCAAGAAGCCTAGTAGCTGCTACTTTGAACATCCCATCTCCGAGTTCTTTGCCATTTCCGTAGAAAAATATCTCATGGAGATGACTAAAAATTGGTCCTCTTTCCAAAATGGCTGGCAATCAGAAATCTGCAGATTGATAGCAGGCAATTACGATGACCTCCATAACTTCAACGTGTGGGAACTTTACTGCTTCCTTCGGTTTGACCACTTTATGCTGAAGGATTTAATTCTCAAAGCACACTCCATCAGTAAATCTTGCAGCTTCTTTGCTCTCACCGATTCATAACCAACACTGCTACGCATTTATCAAAATACATTTCATACTTCTTGCTAGCAGTTAGATAGAATCAATCCAATCCAAAGTTGAAAAGTTCTCTTCAGCAGCAACCAGCGATTGGAACAAATGGCTCTGTTCTTGGTGACATTGGTGCACAACTCATATCCTCATTTGCTTTGTAGTAAAGCATTTTCTGCACATAGAACATCATATAACACTGTGCAGCTCTAACAATTCCCTCATCAACTTCCGTTATCCAAGAATCATCGCATTTGTACCATTGGTTTCTCAAGCGCAGATAAGTCACATAATGACCTGCTTCCAGTGTCCCCGAATGAGTGACGACAGCAAAAATTTCAAATTCTGCTGAAGTATCTACTTCATTGCTCTCAAAGCCAACAATTCTATTTCCAAGTCTGTTCCTGACTATTGAGGAAGACAAGTATGGAGTCATATCCAAAGAGAAAGGAAACTGCAAATGCCAATCAATTTTTCTTGACCTTCTCCTGACCAGGGAGTGTTCAAATCGGTTGACATGCAAAGACAAAACCAGTGGGAGCCTTTTAATGGACATTTGCTTCAAGGAGTCCCGCTTTTCTTTACAGTTTTGGCAATATAGTTTCTGGTCTGAGCCCAACATCTCTGGCCTAGTAAACAGATCCAAGCAGGCCAAAAGAGTAGTTCTGCCCGTATCTTCATTTGATCTCACAGACTTGTTAGTGACATCTACTGAAGAAAATTTGCTTGTATCCAGGTTCAGTGAAATGTCAACACAAGGATCATGAGTTGTTGATGTAAATCCACATGTCATACAGGTGACATCTGATCTGAACATCCCAGAGAAAACCCTATGACCTATACACTGGCAATCTAAATCACCTGCAAAACAAGATGAAAGTTAGAAAGCCATAAAACCCAGTGGACAATAGACTGACATTCTAAATTATCTGTGGAAATTTTTCTATTAAATCAAGATACAGTGACAATCTACACTGCACATAACTAGGCACTCTGTGAACCATTCCCTCTGTACCCCCTAGAAGCTGCATTTTGACATTCCCGCATTGTGGGTCTGTTGCCACACCTTCCTTAGAACTCAAACACCTCATTATTGCCAATGTCATTAGGCTATAATGTTCAGTCTCTACTAATGCTCCTGACTCACTACTTACAACAACCCCCAAAATGTCCTAGAGGCATCTGGGCGAAGTTTTCAGAAATATAAAGAACATGAGATGTGAAAGCATATAACTTTAAACACCATAATGTTGCAAGCAAAATAACACCAACAACAATAATAATAAAAGCATTGGCAATTACATTTTATCTTGGCACCGTAGGATTTACCTTTATTTGGATTTTGTTCTTTTGCCTCTCTCTCGTGGATTCCATCTAATACCGAGATGAAGAATTCATGAGCATCCTGCTGTTCATAACTAGCTAGATTGGCTGCATGCTGCCACCAACTTCACAGAGAAACAAAACTGAATTACTAAAGCATAAGTTCATCCACTAAATAACTTCACGGAAAACTGGAAGAGTTATACAAAGATCTAGCACCACATTTGTGTCAATACAGTAATCCCGCAAGCAACCACCCCAACACTGTCCACTGTTCGGACAATCACAATCATCAAATGTCTCCCAACATAAGACAATGACAGCTTTAATCACACAGCCTATCAAAAAAGGTGAAGGCGCTATTTTGTAAATCCTTAAAAACTAAGCTCTTCCTGCTAGCAGATGGGATTTCCAAAAATATCTTCAAATGGCGATTCATAAGAATGGACTAAGAGTGAATCTATCCGGTACGTACTCCAGTAGGTAAAGAGCTTTAAACAAACACCACATATAATACGCCCCTTAACCGGCCAAAACCAGATATAACTCACTCTAGAACAAATCAATCAACAAGAACATGGCATCAGGAACTGATGCTATCCTACTACGCTGAAACTAAAAGTTACAAACACATAGCAGTAGCAGACCTGTAAAGAAACTGAGCAGGGCTATAAGGTGTGCGATCCCCAGAAAACACAGCGGAGAAGATCGAATCAATTTCACAAACCAAGCACAACCGATCGGATGGTCTTTTCCTACAAGTTTCACTGTCATGCCTGCCACCCAGAAAGTAGTTCCTGAAAGGCGGTGCATGGAGCAACGCCTGCAACACAGAATTCATGAAACAGGTACTTCCCATGTTGTTCAAGCCTCTCAGTCCCATTGGATAGCAAGATTTGGCCCTTCGATCCCTCTCAGAAACTGGGAACTTTGAACTTTTCAAATCCAAATCAGTCAAAGAATTCAACCTTCTCCTCTTGCTTGATCTCCTTATAAGATCCTCAACAGAATGCTTATCACTTGGCATGTCTTGGATGGTCTTGGAAACAACAACCTTGTCAAAATCAGGATCATACACTTGATCACTGCACAAACAGCAATAAAGCTCTGATCTTTGGATGTCAACGGCTATATCATGACCATTCTCTGACTGGGCATGCAAAAGGGTATGGTTAGAACAAGACACTGTGGAGCAAATCAGACAAAGGTAGAGTCTTCTCTGATACTCGGTACAAGAACTGCATCTGGGTATCTTTGTTTCACTGATTTTAATGCTTGTTCTTCCAGTTGGAGCTGTTTTGAGGTGTTTTTGAATGGATTTATAGACACTCAAGCCATGCCTGAGCTTGTAATTAGCTAGATGCTTGCAAGGTTTTGGGCTGGCGTATGAAGTGTTGCTGGTGGTAGCCATGTGATTTAGGGATTGGAACAAAGTCTCTTGATTTGAGACGAAAGTAAAGAATTAATTAGCACAAATTGGCAAAGATTAACGAATGGTAGTGTTGATGTTTTATGAGAAAAAAGATATGTCGAAAAAATAGAAGAGAAAAGAAAGAATCTATCTCTGGACCCCAAATATAGAGTAGATAAGGATCTCGAGATTGAATTCGGTGAAAAATTGGGTTTGGTTGGTCGTTTGACGGGTGCTGAATTAATTGATCAAATAGGGAATGTTGAAAAAACCATGCTACGGTTTATGGTCTTTTTATTAAGGGAAAACAATAACTTACTGGCAAAGGATGGGAGAAGAAGTAGAAGAAGAAGAAGGTTCTTTTTGGTGAAAAGGCAGAGCCGTTGGTTCTATAAATTCGGGTCCATCATAATTTCTATGTTACAGAAATCTCCAACCGTTCATCTTGTGATCAAGTGAGTCCTGATTGGCCTGGTGGCGTGCAACATCATCCGCCGCTGTCAGTGGGTGGCTAGGGTTTCCTTCAAAGATGTAGAATTTGGAGCATGGACTTTATCTAGACGTGGCTGATCCTAGCCCAGTTCCTGGACAGGTATGGGCATGATTCTACAGAGAGGGCCAATAATGGGCTCAAAGATGGCCCGCACGCCAACCCCAAGTTATAATGGTAGGGGCAGAGATGATTTTTAGTGACACATGCTGCTAAAACTTTGGGGGAGCATGATTCTGTTGCTTGAATGATTTCTGAGCAAGTTATGATAATCCTCACACTTGGTGCTCCCAATGGAAGCTCTATTTTAAAGTGCAAGTCAGCTCGATACTCATGTGGATATAGTACAAAATCGCAGGTTCCAAGCATTGGTATGGTTGTGTAAAAAGCAAGAGGGGTTAAAGTCTGGGATTTGAGTCCCACCCAATCGAAATGTGGGTTTTGCCCAGTACCACCCTATATTCTTCGTTTTATGCAAGAGATTGGATTCCATACTGTATAGAGTTGTAGGCCTGCACATAGAGTTAGAAGGTGTATTTGTCGAGAAACAAAACTTCCATCTGATACTCTAAATTGTTGATACAGAACTTTGATGATGGTTTTATTTTATTTACTTTTGTCAGCACAATTTGATAATGTGTCATTCTGATGACCGGAAAAGCTAGGCAAAGGAACGAAACTGATCCCGGGAATAGAAAAGTGAAGTCACTAGCTGCTTTATAGACTTTTGATTCCTTTTGCAATCCTTGCTAAAGATACTGACGATTTTAACTTTTTGCACGATTTGATAATACTTTCCCATCTTTCCGTATTGGAAAGAGAAATGTAGCAATAAGAAAACAAACTATTTCCTGTGTTCTTAACCTGGTGCTGCCTTTTAAGGAACGCGCATCAGCGTGTCCATTTACTTGGCCGAATCAAAAAAACTAACCATGAAAATGAACAGCGTCATGTAACGTGACAACTTTGACAAAAAAATTGTTGCTCATCCATCACAATAAAGAATATGGTTATGAACTCATGGGTTATGGAGTTCTCCACCGCTCTCCCTGACTCTTACACAGTAACACAGGTAATGCAATAGCATATCATTCTACTCACTGTAAAGTAATTTGTGCAATCTCAATTCCCAGAAGAGTCTCCCAGAGTTTGCAGAACTGCTGATGCATGTAAACTAATGTCGTTCATATGCACACAGATGATATCACGATACTGCATTTAGTTAACCGTACAAACGCACTATAATTGCAAATAATGGAAGTACATGGATGGCGCTTCCGACTACCAGATCTTCTGGGAGACAGAAAGGCCAAGAACTCAACTGCAAATCAATAGATACACGAAATTTCCCAGAAAGACACTTGAGAACAGCAGGTTTCAATTTACATCCTCACATCCCAGACTCCCCGTAAAGACCCAGCACAGGTCATGAACAGAGTAACAAAATGAATACTAGGTTACTAACCAATACGTAAATTTCGTGTCTCTGCTAAAAGTTCACAGTGCACACTGGGTGATGAAGGGCATCTTTGACGCGTTTATAAAAGGCGCAAAAACAATAAAGCAGACCGATAAAGATTCAAAAGCAAGCAATAATGGTTCCCATCAATCAAACACTTCAAAACTTTTATGACTAAAGTAATGCTTCCTTGCCCTCAAAAAAAGTAATGCTTCCTTCAAAACTGATTAAAACGTTACCAAAGAAAGATTCTTTTCAGCCCAATTCAATGCCATAAAAGAAGGTGAGCACCAAATAGGGTGGGAAATTGACAGGAATTCATACTATCATGGGTCATAAACACATGCGCCAGTCACGCGCAGAGAGCTCATTTATGCCAAAAGGAAGGGATAGCTAGCATTCAACATCATTCAAGACCAAAACCAAATCTACTACTACAAGATAAGATAAACCAAATCCTATTGTTTTGGCTGCAACAAAAACTGCAATAAATTACCTACTGATAGCAACTCCATCTCTGTTAGATCTTCATTTCCTATTGCAGAGAAGCACACATTTAAAACAAACAAACAAGCAAACCACCAAAAAGAAAACCTTCAAGCAATAGAATAAACCCACATACCTAAAACACCAGAAGAGTTATTACTTGGACACAACACAAACCGCATTTATTCAATCACCCGATCATAGCAATACAGAGACACCCCACCCGCACCATTCCATAGTACACATAGAAAAAGATTACAACAAAGCAACACGGAACAAGCTGTAGAGATACTAAACAAGCTAAAGAGATATGTATTTGTNAATCCAAAATACCCATTCCCAAACATTAAACAATACTTGTCAAATAATTCCCCTCAAACAATTTGAGGATTATAACTCAAAATTGGAAAAATCCCCAAATATCATCTAAGATGAACCCTAGATTCCTATCCACCAAATTGAACCCAATTCAACCTCAAATCCGCACTTAGTTTCTTCCCTTCACTTTGAATTGCCTTTCTTAGCGTCTCTTTGGTGGTTGCCATGACTGAAAAAAAGTGACGAAGAGGGTGGAGGAACTCTCAAACGCGAACAGAAAGGATGGGGGAAAGGAGGAAGGAAGAAGATGAGACGAGGAAGAGTCAAGGAAGAGAGGAGAGGAGAACGAATCGAAGAAGGAGAGGAGCAAAGAGAAAGGTTGAAGATGATGATATTTTCTCAGATTTCGTCGGGTGAGAGAAGGAGAGTGGGAGAGAGAGAGAGAAAGAACGCAGAGAGGAGATGAAGAGAAGAATGAAGAGAAAAAAAAAAGAATGAGAAGGAAATAGGGTTATATTAGCGAGGATAGTTTAGGAATTAACTAAATTTGGGAAGGGTAATTTCGTCGTAGAAATAGTACTGTCCAAGGACAGCAGTTCTGTTCCAGGGTGTGAGAGGGGACAAGATTTTTCGTTTTAGTCCAACGCGCGTTGGACTCGAGTCCATCATATAATCCCGCCCCGCCATCCAAACATCGGGCCTCTGAAATTTAAGCCCATCGCGCCTGTCCCATACCCGGGGTCCAAACGCAGCCTAAGAAAACAAACTATTTCCTGTGTTCTTAACCTGGTGCTCCCTTTTAAGGAACGCGCATCAGTGTGTGTGTCCATTTACTTGGCCGAATCAAAAAAACTAACCATCAAAATGAACAGCGTCATGTAACGTGACAACTTTGACAAAAAAATTGTTGCTCATCCATCACAATAAAGAATATGTTATGAACTCATGGGTTATGGGGTTCTCCACCGCTCTCCCCGACTCTTACACAGTAACACAGGTAATGCAATAGCATATCATTCTACTCACTGTAAAGTAATTTGTGCAATACCAATTCCCAGAAGAGTCTCCTAGAGTTTGCAGAACTGCTGATGCATGTAAACTAATGTCGTTCATATGCACACAGATGATATCACGATACTGCATTTAGTTAACCGTACAAACGCACTATAATTGCAAATAATGGAAGTACATGGATGGCGCTTCCGACTACCAGATCTTCTGGGAGACACAGAAAGGCCAAGAACTCAACTGCAAATCAATAGATACACGAAATTTCTCAGAAAGACACTTGAGAATAGCAGGTTTCAATTTACATCCTCACATCCCAGACTCCCCGTAAAGACCCAGCACAGGTCATGAACAGAGTAACAAAATGAATACTAGGTTACTAACCAATACGTCAATTTCGTGTCTCTGCTAAAAGTTCACAGTGCACACTGGGTGATGAAGGGCATCTTTGACGCGTTTATAAAAGGCGCAAAAACAATAAAGCAGACCGATAAAGATTCAAAAGCAAGCAATAATGGTTCCCATCAATCAAACACTTCAAAATTTTTATGACTAAAGTAATGCTTCCTTCAAAACAGATTAAAACGTTACCAAAGAAAGATTCTTTTTAGCCCAATTCAATGCCATAAAAGAAGGTGAGCACCAAATAAGGTGGGAAATTGACAAGAATTCATACTATCATGGGTCATAAACACATGCGCCAGTCACGCGCAGAGAGCTCATTTATGCCAAAAGGAAGGGATAGCTAGCATTCAACATCATTCAAGACCAAAACCAAATCTACTACTACAAGATAAGATAAACCAAATCCTATTGTTTTGGCTGCAACAAAAACTGCAATAAATTACCTACTGACAGCAACTCCATCTCTGTTAGATCTTCATTTCCTATTGCAGAGAAGCACACATTTAAAACAAACAAACAAGCAAACCACCAAAAAGAAAACCTTCAAGCAATAAAATAAACCCACATACCTAAAACACCAGAAGAGTTATTACTTGGACACAACACAAACCGCATTTATTCAATCACCCGATCATAGCAATACAGAGACACCCCACCCGCACCATTCCATAGTACACATAGAAAAAGATTACAACAAAGCAACACGGAACAAGCTGTAGAGATACTAAACAAGCTAAAGAGATATGTATTTGTTATATAATGGGTTTCAGGAGACGACACGTCCCGCGACGGGGTACTTGGCTTCGAACTTCCTCTCCCAATCGGCGAGGACGTCCTTCTCCTTGTCGGTGAGGTCGTCGAGGGAAGCGGAGATGTCTTCCTCGTTCTTGCTCATCTTGGCCAGGGCCCTGCTCGCGTCTCTGCCGGCGAACATCTCGTAGGACCCGCCGGGGCCGTAGAAGGTCTTGCCGGTGCTGACGTCGAAGACCCGCCCCTTGATTGCCACGTAGATGGGCTTGGATGGGTCGGTGCCGTTGTATTCGCGGAGTTGGGACGCCGTGAACTCCATTTGGGTTTTTGTTTTTTCGGTGGTTAGTGAGAGTTTTGGTTGTTGGTGAGTCGAGACGGAATCGGAGCGATGAAGAGAGAAAAGAAATGAGTCCTCCTTCTGCGAGTGACTGACTGGTGGCAGCGATTGGATTCAATTATTTGTGACCCGGCTGGAGGGACCCACATAAGAGTCGTTATCATGAGAAATTATTCTCCTTATCTGGTGGTAGAATACTTGTCGCACGATGGACCCAAAATGTGTGAAATTTGTGGCGTGCCCAACTTTGCGAAACGACGCGCCGTCTATGTCTGCAGTGGGAGGGAGGGATTTTAGATTGTCTGCTGTGGGAGGAAGGGTTACGAATCCAACCACCACCTACCGCACCATGTTCAACAAACTAAAGTGGAAATGGCACGACATTTGTATACCCGACCCCAATGCAAGTTTCAACAATCTATCATCATTGTCATTTTCATTTTGATCCTGTTTAATATGAAGAGATCTGAACTACACAACCCAACTACGACCAACACAAGCACGAGCAACTATTTCGAAGCTGATTAAGGGATGCTTTCACTCTCCAGTTACCTTCAAAATAGCATTAAATGAAAAGCGTTCAAAAATAACGTATTAGAGTGCGAAATTATTCACTATGTCACATGGAGAGTACAACAGAACCAAGCCCATTACGAATGTTGATTGTACATGGTTCATAAAATTCAAAACAGCTGTTGCAGTGTGTTGTCCGTGGGCAACGCCCACAGATAAGATAACCCATCTAATCGTTGCTGAGAAATCATAAAAAGAGCCACTAACGCAGAGGAATGCCTCCACCCGAATACTCCACCTCCTGCAAAGTCGATGAATAGGAAGAAAGTTAGAAAAGCTTCTCCAGTGTTTTGCCCAGGTTTATTGAAACTGTAGATAAAGCTGAAGCTTCTAACAGGAAGGTGCACAAGGTTATAGACAGATAAACAATGGAAATAAATTTTCTAAAGTCACCAGACAGTAAGAAGAGCTGAAACTGAAACCCCTACTTGCTGTGTTCTTAACGAGTTTCTGAACAGAATGAAGCATTTAAAAGATGCCCAATCACTAAAGCCATCATTTTCCAAAAAATATGCTATTCATACCACCATTCACCAAAATAAGATTAGAGAAAAAAAAAAAAAGGCGACCTCAACCAGTTCCTGGAAGATGAATAATTTTGCTGCACTAGTTAACTGAGAAAGCTTAAATTCCAACCAGGGAGAGGAACTTCATGTGAAGTTCTCAGCCTTGAGTTGATAACCATTAATGCCTTTCGTTCCAACAAGTTTGCATACACAAGAGTATCCAAAACATAGTATTGTGATCGTTGAACATATAAGCACGCTTGATTGCAAATTGAATTCATCAGGAAAAATCAAACAAACCTGAGCAGGAGATAAGGATGAAACCCAGTCTGATGCATGTGTTGGAAGAAGACCCAAGGTGTTCAGCTGACAAAACCAAATAAACAAAGCTTGAGGAACAGAACACATGAAATGCTCAACTCTGTTGTTCAAATTTCTTTCCACATTTAAGGAGAAAATCAATTTAAGCAAGACCAAGAGAGTTTATCTGACCTTCCAAATGCCAAGAGCTAATCCTCCCAAATTAAGGGCAATAAAGAGTAACTTAGGCCCAAGAAGGTCCACTTTGTTGTCTTTGTATGGCTCAAAAACTGCAAAAAGAATGGCAAAAAGGGTACTGATGAATGTACTTCAATGGCATGTAATAATTCAAATGCCAAGGATTATGCAAAGGCTCGATAAGCCCTAAAGCACCCCATAAGCATGGGAGATAGGCGAAATTGGCTATAAGTAGATTAGCAGAACATGAAACTACTAAAAAGGGATTATAGTGTAACCAGCTTACCCTTCCCAACCCCTTGAAGGGCACTTATGGGCTGCCAGAGAGCCGAAAATGTAATACCAATGCTAAATAGATGTACTGTATTTCCAGCCATCCACATCATAAACCCCATCATTAGCAAATTCTTGAAAGGGGCTTG
Organism: Turnera subulata; assembly: GCA_028386065.3. Taxonomy (NCBI): domain Eukaryota; kingdom Viridiplantae; phylum Streptophyta; class Magnoliopsida; order Malpighiales; family Passifloraceae; genus Turnera; species Turnera subulata. The sequence goes on along the minus strand of JAKUCV010004725.1, from coordinate 33,361 downwards.
TGCAACTTCCCAAGCTTTCTGTTCAAACAATATGATCCCATCATGTTAATTGATGACATTGTTATCAATTGGTTCAACAACAAATCAGTCAGAAGAAAACTGATGCAATCTGCACTCAAGGAAAATAAGCGCTGGAAGAACTTTCTCGCATGCAGAGAACAATTCTCCTCCGACTCATGTTTCTTCATTTCCAACATGCACAATTTTAGTATGAACTCTATATTAAGTAGTTCCACTGTCACATTATAAACAAATGGTGAAAAAAGCAACATTCCCGCTCCTTTCTCACCCCACTTCGATCCACTCTCTTCCCAAAAGCTTGACTACCTTAAGTTATTCTCTAGAGAAAGGTGCATCCATAACACCAAATTTGAATGCCCCTATAGCTGAACCAACCCCTTTTTCCGACGATTAATCTCTCTTTGGTTCATCCAAGCATAGACCACTCTGGCATCATTCTAACTTCTTTCGAGCAGAAAATACCAACAGCAGCTAATAAACTTACAACAGAAAATGCAAAAAAAAAAACTACACCCTAAATCCGTACGCGTTTCATGAGAGATGACTTCCTTGACCCAGAACTTCAAAATTTTCATATTAGCAGACGCGTAACAGTTCAATTCACAACCAAACAACCCAGCATGCGATAAACTAGATTTAGATACCAATAAGTATCAAAGGCATCGAGGCTCCAGTTAAAGTGAAAAAACGACAAATCAAGCCAAATTCGCGTAAATTGGATTTCAAACTCATAAAGGCAACAAACTAACCTGAGCTTTCCAATTAGCTTCGGCATCCTTCTTCTGCTTGGTAACCGTCGAATCATCCTGTTCGCGCGAAATCGAAAATCGATGAAACCGCAATAAAATTAACCTGGATTAACTTAAGAGCAAAAGATGTAACCAACAAAACAGAAGAAAGGGAGTGATGAATAGAAAACCTGATCCAAGGAGGCGCGAGAGAAGCCTGGAGGATCGGGGATGTCGCGAGAAGAAGGAGCGGTTGAATTGTCAGTGAAATCGACGGCCCATCTACGCCCCGATCCCATCACTGCTTTACCTTTGTCCATTGGATTTTTTTACTGGTTTTTTTTTAATTCGGCGGAGCTACAGTCTTCTGGGGAGTCAATGCTGGAGAAGGAAGAGGGAGGAGGAGATTGATATTTAGATGGGTGTGTGCTTATACTCTACTTGCTCTTAGACCTGGCAAAATAGGTTTCGACACAACAACAACACGGACTCGACACGAAATTAGCATGTATAAATCAGAGATTTTCAACCCGTTTAATTAAATGGGTTTATCCGACACGACACGGAAATTAGCAGGTCAGGTCGCAGGTTGACCCTCCAACCCCGATGGGTACCTATTTATGACCCAATTATATTTAGGGTCTATATATTTTACTGATTAATACATGACTTATTTACTATTTAAGGTCAGAATTATTAAATTATCCAAAACTATTGTCATATATGATTTAGAAAAGTATTATATTATGATTCTACAATTTATAATTATATTTAATATATAGAAAATGCAATTATATACCTATTTGCTTGAAAAATGTGTAAAATAGGCAAACTCCAAATAAATTTGTAAACTTTCTAGAGTTAACAGGTAACCCACGGGTCAATCCGAACCCGACACGATTATAAACGGATTGACACGACACGACAAGATTATTAAACAGGTCAGGTACGGGTTGAGAAATTAAAACCTGTTTACCTGTTCAACCCGACACGAACACGACCTGTCAACACAAATTGCCAGGTCTACTAGTTGCTCTAAAACTTAAAATTACTTTTTAAAAAATAAAAAACACAAATTATTTGGGGTAACTGTTTTCTGTTTGTTTTCCGTATTTGTGGTGTTTTGACTTTTGGGGGTTGATTTCTTTTCCTTTTCTTATTCTACTCCTTTTTTTCCACCCCGGTTAAACACGGCAATATACTACGATATTTATTTCTTCCACATTTCCATCTCCTTTTCATATTGATTTTTTGACGAAACTTATCATATGGATTTTAAAAAATCATATCTAATTACTGATATATAAGAAAAATATATAGGTTCGACAGCATGAATTCAAAGGCATAAGCTAACATAACTTGCATTTGAAATATAATATAATTCACATATAAGATATATTAATTTGGGAATTTTATTAGAGCAAATAATAGTAAATAATAAATAGGCAGTGGCGTTTATTTATCATTTATGCTAAAAACTAAAAAGTGATATATTGGGCTTTCATTTTTAATGAAAAAAAATAGGTTCGAAAAGGTTTGCACAATGGATAAAATAACAAACATGGCGTATAGATAGATCCAACCAATGAGTTGTAGCTCAACATAGTGAGGTAGTATTTAAGGCTGAATTTCTTAAGTTATAATCTGTAAACAAAACAAATGGATGCAAATGGATCCATAAAATTTAGTTGGATTTTTGGACAAAATATGAAATATGAAATAACATGATAAAGTAAGAAATATGATTAACATGTGCTCTAATAAAACAATATTATTCGACCAAAAAAAAACAATATTAGAGCAGACGTTAATTCATATATATTTTATTTTTCTCCAAATAAAAAGAATTACGTGGATGCCAACTATATAATCTCGGATCCCTCCCTCCCTCTCGTGTACAATTAAAACCAAATCCCAAACCCTAGAGACGACCCTCTCGTATTGTGCATCCCCCATCGACGAGAAAACCCCCGTTTTCTCGACCTGTGCTGCTTTCTGCCGTTAGGCCGGCAAGAGGAATATAATCGCCGGTAAGGTTCCCTCTTCAACTCTCTCCCTCTCCCGTCGTCGGTGCCTGTTGCACTTTTTTTTCTGTCTTTCGTTTAGCTTTAAGGACTCTATCTTGGTCAGCTAATTTGTACATGATTGTTCATATTCGCGAAACAACAACATGAAACTTAGAGGTTTCCAGGTTCTGATGGTCAAATTCGTCAGTTTGAATGAACTTCTGGTCTTCTATTTCCATTTTTCTTAATTCTCTTCATGCCAGAATCATCGAGGAAACTAGTGAACTTCTCCTGCCTTCTTGTTGCCAAAGTTTTGAGTTGGTTTCTGGACCATTTTGGTACTGGTTTGAAGTTTTGTTGGCTTTTTCTCTAGTAATGGTCCGTTGTGTTTTTTATGCTATGTGACTAGGAAATCAGTTGAACAAGGTAGGCATTCTAGTTGATCGTTACTGTTGTAATGCTAATGATTTGTGAATGATTCTTGAATTTAGGTATGGCAGCAGCAGAGTCGGATCCATCTTCCCTGGGGCCTAGGTATGCCCCGGAGGATCCCACTCTTCCTAAACCCTGGACGGGACTGATTGATGGGAGCACTGGTCTTAAGTACTACTGGAATCCTGAAACTAATGTAACCCAGTATGAAAAGCCTGTCTCTGCTCCTGTGCCAGTGCCATCTGGCCCACCTGCAAGTGCTACTACGCCCCAACTGGCTCAGATACCGACAACACATCCAGCACAGCCCAATGGTTTGTTGGCTCAATCTGTACAGCAGCAGGGGCAACAACAGGTCAGCCAATTGCCTCAACCACATGGACAAGCAATGGCACAGTGGCAGGGCCCTGCAGGATCACAGGTCTCTGTTCAGCATGGCGCTCAGCAGCAAGGTTCACAATTGAGACAGACAATGCAACAAACAGGGCAACTGGGAGTGATGCAGCATCCAGGCCAGCAGATGATGCCTTATATGGGGCAGCAAATGCCACAACAACAGGGAGGTCAGCTATTAGCTCAACAGCCGATGCAACAGCAGGCTCCGCATCAGCAGATGCCCCAGCAGACAGGGCAGCACATGGTGCAGCATCATAGCTTGCAGACACCCCAGCCTCAGGGACAACATCCGTATCAGCATCTTCAGTATGGGGCATATCAGCAAAGTGTATATCCACCGGGCCAACAGAGCAGCTCACAGCAGCAGACACAGCCTAGTCCTCAGGGGTTGCAGTTCCCCAGTCAGCATGATTATAATGGAGAATTGCCGAAGAGAGATGTAGATTTTCATCAAAGAAATCAAGTGGGATTTTCTCCTTCTCAGTTTCAACAGACTGGTGCTTCATCTTCTCAAAATCAGCTTGCTGGAAGCAATGCAGCTTCTATGCCTCCCACGGGTGGTCAATTGGCTCATCCGCAACATTACGGGGGCCCTGTTGTCAACATGCAACAGCCTGTCCCAATGGTTCAGTTGCAGCCAACTGGGACTGATTTAGTTCATCAACAGCATGGTCCTAGGTTTCAAAATCAGATGGCCAATCCTTTAATTCATAGTCAGCAGTCTAATGCGCCTCTTGGTGGGTTAAAGATGGGTTATGAGAACAATGCACAAGGTAGAGCTGCTGATGATGGCTATTTCAGTGCTAAGATGGAGGGATCCGCGATGAAACCCCACCAGCCAAAATTTGCCGCACTACCAAGGGAAAGAAGCCAGCAGGTATATTTCATGTCATCCCTTTTAAATCTAGTTTTTATGAAGTTATTGACCCTTTAATGATAGTGCTGACATTGTTGGGCACTTTAAATGGGATTTGTCAATGGTGGCTATTAGTATTGTTTCATGTTCCTCTGATTCACTAATCGAATAAGAGGTTGCTTATTTTCTCCAGGAGCCGAGAACAGGTGGCGTCCCCTTTCATGGTGGCGGATATGAATCTGCTGGGCATGCCATGCATAACATGAACAGTCATGCACCTTGCCGTCCAACTTTTCCAAATAATGCTATGATTAGACCTCCTTTTCTTGGGAGTTCTGAACTTGCTAACCTCTCACCTGCAGAAGTTTACTGTCAGGAGCACGAAGTCACAGCTACAGTATGTTCGTCAACTTAATGGGATATAATGATTATCTTTTTTTACCTGCCGTTTAATTTGCTTATGAAAGAAGAAAAAATAGATATCAAATGGTTTGAAGGTCAACCCTTGAGTAGCCATTTATTAGATAGATAACAACTATTAAGTAGTTCTTTCCTATTTGATAGATTAACATGCATTTTCTCGAAGTAGGTATTGATCAATTAATATTTATACAGATGAGCAGTCTAACAGGGAAGAGGTTGCAGAGATGTGATACTGCTTTGATATATATATAATTGACTCATGTTGTTAGTAGCATGTTGCATTTATCACACGTATCTGCTGTTATAGAATACTTGTAGTTATATGTTACTCTGGAGCATTTCTTGTTCCATTTGTGCATATGTATTGTCATCTCGTCCTCAGTCTTAATGCACTAGATTGGTGATTCATACTTCTGTCCTACATTATGTAGGGTGACAATGTTCCTGCTCCATTCATGACGTTTGAAGCCACTGGTTTCCCTCCAGAGATATTGAGAGACGTAAGTTTGACATTGCCGCAATTTCAAGTTCATTGTACTCGCTTTGAAAACCTTTGGGCATGGTTTGTTCCTTTCTTTAAATGATTGGTGCGTTTCAAATTCTTTAGAACTCATTACTTCTCACTTGTCGCAGGTGCGATATCTGCTCCAGAGGAGGAGCATTTGTCGTACGCTGCTCTGCTATTGGCACACTTATGCATGCAACAAGTATTCTGATTTTTGGAGGCTGCAAAATGACCAGTTGGAGCCTTTCTTGTGCATCTTCTAGAAAGGTGGTTGGCCATTTTGTCCAATTCACCGCTGATGTGACTCGGATTTCTTGCTTATTGGCTCCGCCTCATGTGTCTTTGTTGTCCTCTTTAGTTGCCTCGAGTTGCTTCTGTAAGCAACCGTGTACTTGTTGATTTTTAGTTAATTTAACATCACAAATAGGACCCAATTTTTTTGTACTGTTATAAGTGTGAATAAAGTGGCGTGCTTGATTTCTATGGTTCTGATTGTCTTTGTTCTTGTTTTGGTCACAGTTACATTCTGCTGGCTTTCCATCTCCCACCCCAATCCAGGCACAAACATGGCCGATTGCTCTACAAAGGAGGGACATAGTAGCGATTGCTAAAACTGGTTCGGGTAAAACTTTGGGCTACTTGATCCCAGCCTTCATTCTTCTTAGACAACGGCACAATAATCCTCAGGATGGACCTACGGTATTAGTTTTGGCTCCAACTAGGGAGCTCGCCACACAAATTCAGGATGAGGTGATAAAATTTGGTCGATCGTCAAGAGTTTCTTGCACGGTGGGTCTTTTCACCAACTTATATTGTTATGGCTGTAATCTGGTAATTTCCTGTCGTACATTGTGTTTCCCATATGACATTCCTTCTTTATTTTAGTGCTTGTATGGCGGAGCTCCAAAAGGCCCCCAATTGAAAGAGTTAGATAGGGGAGCTGATATTGTCGTGGCAACTCCTGGTCGGCTCAATGACATCCTTGAAATGAAGAAGATCAACTTTCAGCAAATTTCACTGCTAGTGCTTGATGAGGCAGATAGAATGCTTGACATGGGATTTGAACCTCAAATCCGGAAGATTGTGAATGAGATTCCTCCAAAAAGACAAACGCTCATGTACACTGCTACCTGGCCAAAAGAAGTGAGGAAAATAGCTAGCGATCTTCTTGTTAACCCTGTCCAGGTGAACATCGGTAGTGTTGACGAGTTAGCTGCAAATAAGTCTATCACTCAGGTAAATGTTTTACTAATTCATTTTATGCTACATTTGAAGGGTAAAATAGGTAGTTTTTTTACCTTTTGCTGTAATTCATCTCAATAATCGTTGAAAATTGTGTTTTCTGTCTTCTTTTCCTGCAAATATATTGTAGAATTGATGAATCATGCTTTTTTTTGTTTGTTTACCATAGTTATGCAAACTTTGCATTTTACTGGACTGTCAAAATTAGTGACTGCATTTGGATTTTTCTCGTTGTTCTTGGCCTAATCAAGATGGCATGCCTGCAGTACGTTGAAATGGTCCCACTAATGGAGAAGGAAAGGCGTTTGGAGCAAATTCTTAGAGCACAGGAAAGAGGTTCTAAAGTCATTATATTTTGTTCTACAAAGAGGCTATGTGATCAGCTTGCACGCAATATTGGACGTAACTTTTCTACTGCTACAATCCATGGCGACAAATCTCAGGGTGAGAGAGATTGGGTTTTAAATCAATTTCGGAGTGGTAAATCATCAATTTTAGTTGCCACTGATGTTGCTGCACGTGGTCTTGACATCAAAGACATAAGGTTAGCTCTCTTTTACCTATGTTATGTGTGGTAGTTGAGTTTAAACAGGAGAGGGCAGCAGCAGTTTTCTAGGATGTCCACTTGCCTTCTATAATGAATGAGAATCATTTGTTTTTGGAAACATTGCCTGTTGCAGTTTCCTTTTATCTTCTTTACCTATTTCCAAATTACATATTAGAGGGTGCCTTTATAATGTTTCTTTTTTGATAGACATAAAGTTATTTGGAAATGAGCATTAGAGAATACTAGAGACCCTCCTTAGTTGAGGGACCAAATACTAATTTAGCTATGCCAGCAGTGTCTCCACTATCTTTGGACATCTGCAAAGAAACACAACTGTTGATGCCAATTATTTCGTCAACTATATTTCATTGAACACTAGCACCACTTTATTTTTCTTGTGGTTGTCATCTGAGATGGTTAGCTTGATATGACATAAATATTTTCTTTTCACCACAAGTTTTATCATTGCTTTGTTTTCTTTAACCTCTATTTCCATTTTCCAGGGTGGTGATCAATTATGATTTCCCTAATGGAATTGAGGACTATGTGCACCGAATTGGTAGAACTGGAAGGGCTGGTGCAACTGGTGTCTCATACACCTTTTTCTCTGAGCAGGACTGGAAACATGCAGCGGATTTGGTCAAAGTTCTGGAGGGAGCAAACCAGTTTGTTCCCCCAGAGGTACGAGAGATTGCTTCGCGTGGTGGTTTTGGTAAGGATCGTGGTGGGATGAATCGTTTTGATTCTGGCAGAGGTGGTAGTGTTGGGCGTTGGGATTCTCAGGGCCGTGGTATGAGAGACGGGGGTTTTGGTGGCCGTGGTGGAATGAGGGATGTTAGTTTTGGGGGCCGTGGTGGCATGCGTGATAGCAATTTTGGTGGACATGGTGGCATGCGTGATAGCAATTTTGGTGGACATGGTGGGGTGAGGGATGGAGGATTTGGTGGTCGTGGGGGTGGAAGGGATGGTCCCTTCAGCAACCACGGTGGCAGAAATGACATGTTCTCTGGGCGTGGGGGTCGGGGAAGGGACTTTGGTGGCCCTGTTGGTGGCCATGCTGGCTGGGGAAGAAATGAGCGCGGACCGCATGATCGCTACAGCAACATGGATGGCCGTGGACGTGGTCGTGGGAGGGGAAGATTTGATGGTAGACGAGATATTACTGAGAGGGATAGGGGCAGAAGTTATAGTCGTAGCCCTGTTCGAACTTGGGGATATAGTCGCAGTCGTAGCAGAAGTAGGAGCAGAAGTAGGAGCTGGAGCAGGAGTCGAAGTCGGAGTCGGAGTTGGTCTCGGGGACGTAGTCGTAGCTATAGCCGTAGCCGCAGCCGCAGCCGCAGCCCTCGACGTAGTCGTAGCTACAGCCGTAGTCCTCAGCGTGCCCGCAGTTACAGTCGCAGCCCTCGTCATAAACGCAGCCGTAGTAGAAGTTATGACAGATTTGATAGGTCACAGGAACGAGTCACGGAAGAAAAAGATGCTGCTGCTTTAGAGTCAAAGGCTTCTGAAACAGGGATGTCTACTATGAAGCCTGCTGAGCATGGTACTGCAATTTCAGGGACTGAACATCTAGCACCAAACTATCCAGAGGCCGCAGCAGAGCAAGTGCATCCAGAGGCGACACAGAAAGTGTGTCCTGAGTCCGCAGCAGAACCACTGTTTACAGAGGCTGCACTAGTGCCAGTACATTTAGAGACTGTAGCACAGCCAGTGTGTTCAGAAGCTGCAGCAGAGCCTAGCCTTCAATCACCGCCTGAAACTTAAGGTATGACACATTTAAACTGTTTTGAGTTTTGACAAGCGTGTGCAGTTTGGATGTGTGAGAACGAAGTGTTTTACTGTAGTGAAAGTGTTGACTGACGCACTACGGCAACCTAGCTGAAAGCTGGGCAAGTGCTGTTTACAACTTCATGTGCACTTATCTCATAATTGTCTTGCAGGACCCAGATGGTGCTCCACTTCACGAAGCTGCACCCTTTACACAGGAAGGGGAAAGCTGTCATTTGCATCAGGATTGAATTCCAGGTCTCCTAACTTTTGAATGAAGAAAAAAAAACGAAATTGAAAGACAGCTCCTTTGATCAACTCAGTGCTCTTCGATAAAATTCTTTCAAATGGAAATATGCAACCGTCTGATGAGTTGAACTTTCTGGTGCCAGCTTTATCTGACTAATGAAGTGTTCATTTTGAGATGGATATAGTGTTGAGTCTCTTGTTTCTATTCTTTTGCCTCATTGTTTAATCCTGATTAGATGTTTTAGCGTTTCTGAAGAAGAGGCTACTTCGAGCTATTCAAAGTTACATGATTAGGAAAAAGTTAATTGCACCATTTGTACCATGATTGGTTCCAGAATTCATTATAATTCTGTCCGTTATTCCTTCACGCTACGAGTCACTCCTATGCAACCAGTATATGCCTCGTCTTAATGTTATGTTTCAAAATTGTTTAATTACTCACTCGACGTTTATCGGACTAAGTTAATTGATTTGCTCTCCAGCGTATCATAAGTGTTGCTATCTTTTGTTTTTTTTTTTTTGGTGAATGATGTATATTAGTCCACAGTAAATTCTCTTAGCACCTTGGCACCTGTAGCATCAGCTATTAGTGCTGGAATACGGGTCTTCGCCACAAAGTTGCACTCGGGAAAGCAATGTTGCTATTTTAATGCTAGATAAATTGTTACAGGATTATGAACAAGGCTACGTCAGTTATCAATTTGTTTCCAAAGATGGGGTTTCTTGACTGGAATACAACGTTGGCTATAAATAAATAAATTAAACTAGCTAAAACCAACGTCCAACAGAGTTTGTAAATGAGGGCTTTTCAAGTTACTCCTTGGGAGAGGGTATGTGTGAACATGATCCGTGCGCGATATAAGAAATGGCGCACCTTTGATGCAACCAAATATGTAGATTGAGGGATAGTGACGGCCATGTATAACCACATCAGCCACCATAGCGAGAGGTATTGTCAAGGACATGGGCAACGTTGCAACCAATGGGGTTGTCCAAATGGCAGACAGGGTCCTGCATGAATTGATTAATGTCGTGAAAAATACCTGCCTTACAAAATGTATTTTGCTAGATCTTAGTGAAGCAGGAAGCAGAATATTAACAAGAGAAAAACAAAGAACGAGAGAGCAAATGGAAAGCCATCCATTCTTTTCATATAGGAAGCGTACCAGGTAGAAAAATGAGCAACTATTAAGCGCCCTGTACATATTCGTAACCAAACTCCCATCAATTTTTCTCAGTTACTGATTGATGTATCAAAATTTGATAATGTGAAAAAATGCCTACTTCCGTTTTCTTCATTGAGAGGGCCACTAGGCCTTTGAGCCATTCCCTATTCTAACTGCCTACTCACCCAACCACCTCCAGCTTGCTCAGGCTACTGGTCTTTCAACAACGCAGCTTGCTCAGGCTACTGGTCTTTCAACAACACACTGGTGACCGGCAAAGTTGTTTCAAGTAGCACATGAATACTGGGGTAGATAATTTCTCTGTCTAACCAGCTCATGAAGATCATGGACAATTTTGAACACCGCATCAGGTCTTGCCAGCTTTAATGCATTTTGGGACATGGCCTTGAGCTCATTTCCCTTGGGACCAAACCATTGAGCAACAATACCTGCTATCTCTTTTGGTGATTTTGAAAACTTGCCACATCCGTTTTCCACCACATAAGGCACATTCCCTGCTTCCTGCATTGTTAAGATTTAGATTGTGAGAATCATCTTACCAGAGTTGATTTCATTTAAAGCATGCGCAGAATACCCTATCCCTCTCTAACTCTATCCATACAGAACATGAGCAGAACAATAGCAATTGAAAGCCTAAGGAAACATATCAACCAGTAATTTCTGCAGTCTAGAATATTATCATGGTTCCTCGACAACCTAAGGACTTTGATGATTCAAGTCACTCCTCAGCAATATGCCAAGAGTTACTGAAAGGCTGGTGGAGAGGGAACAGTCACTTACTATAAAACCTCACATCGCACTAGATTTAGCTCCATGACTCATATTTATCTAAAATCAACTCCAGAGCAATACCAACCATCCTCAATGACCAACACTCACTAGTTAATGAGAACGATTCATTTCCATTCAGGAGCACATTGAACCTTGGCTTACAACCAAGGGTACCCTCTTCTACCCTAAATGCTTCCTATTCCGGGTGTCTGCAGGACTCACATTTGGGTCACTCCATAAAATTGCCAAAAGGCTTTACCAAAGCCACCTGACAAACACTCAATTCAACTACAACATCAAGGCCTCTATAGTGCAAAGATCTGGCCAAAGAGGCTGTCAGCCTTCTGCAGCCTGGTTCAGCAAGTTACAATTTCCTTGTCACAAGTTTGCTGATCAGGGTTTTCTACACTAGAGAACAAGGCTATGAAATTCAATTAAACTCAATGACAATAGAAAAACATCACCAGAGAGATTCAAGAGTCAAGGTAGCTACTTACTTGCCCAGCAATGTAGTCATTCAAAATTATAGGAAGACCGCGTATCATTGCTTCTGCTATAGTCCCCGGGCCAGCCTACAGCAGGCAAGTCAGAATGTCATGGTTGATAACTGATTGAAAAAAAATAAAATCACCGTCACAACAAACTTACCTTTGTTATAATGCAGTCACAAGCACCCATGCATTCCTCCATCTTAGTAACAAAACCTTTCACCTGTGCGAAGGAGCAAAACATTCAGTCTGATATCTGTTTGTGAGGCAGGTTACACACGCATGAGTTATAACTCTGTTTCATCTTATGAAGATGCATAGATATGGGATAGTTCTATATCGTCCCTACTTGCTGTGAGCCTCTTACAGCAATTTAACTGAGCCATAGATTGCAAAAAAATGGAAAGCTTAAGATGTGAATAAAAGGGAACACAGGACTACCCACATGATTTGGTGCTCATTTCATTAAAAAAAATGATTTGAAAAATCTATCAAATAGTCAAAACGAAAGAGAAAGCAGCAAGTTATTACTATAGACCAAATAACATCCACGCCAAACAACGAAATAAAATCAAACGAGCCAATTGTGAGAATATAACTGGATGACACTTGAAGAGAGCATAAACTGATACCTGCACAGGAATCTTCCACTCAATTGAAAGTAATCTGTTGGCGAGCTTTTTGTTGCGGCCACATATCACAAGTATCTGACCTTTTGGCTCACCAATATTCTCATCAAATAATGAATCCCCAAGTGCCCGTGCAGTTGCCTCAATAGGACCCATTCCTTCTCCTCCTCCCATCAACAAAACTGCAGGAAGGTTCTCATCCATTCCTAGTTCTCTTCTCAGTTCAATCTGAGCAATTAAGAATTGAAAAGAGTTGAGGAAAAGGTAGAACATTTTGACCCTCACTGACAAGATTTTTAATTTGGTTCATCAAGTTGAATCCAACCGAGCTAGCTTTCCAATAACGTGAAATCATTAACACCAAATATTAAGCAGTTTCCTTGCTTTGTTTTTTGTGAAAGAAAGAAATGTTTGCCTCTATCCTACAAATGGTCCTCTCATTTTTATTTATTAATTGATTTATTTTTGTAGAAGAAGAAGTGGATGAATTGCCAAGCCAACCAAATTTTTGGTTACGGGACTCTAGCTGCTATGCATCAAGAACAAATCTCAGATGTTTTAACATGAGGGATCAACCAAAAAGATTGTGTGTCAGGGTTTCTACAGAAATGCAAGGTGGAACTTAAGTACAGAAGCATTATCTAGAATTATAACCAACCTTTGGGCGAACAGGCTTCACAAAGGAAGGACGTACAGGAAGACCATAAACCTTTATCTGGGAGGGCTGGAGTCCAGCTCTCATTGCCCTCTTTGCCACATCTGTTGATGGGCAATAACACCTTGTTACAAGCTTATGGAACCTAGGCACGTATATAGGGGAAAAAATCAAATTCACAGAAAGGATAAGGAACTATTGAATTGTATAGTATATATGGGGAACCAACCATGTAGGGTGGCAAGTGCTTAGATCCGTGATTACAGTGGTAAAAACTATCTTCTTTAAAAGACCCTTTGCCTTCAATATACGAAGTGGAACATGCTGCATCAGAGGATGCACACTTATAATAATGTCAGGCTGGTACTTCATCAATCCTTTTGCGACCTCTCTGTGAAAGTACAGAAAGATAATTGAGATTCAAAACTATCTTGAACGTTTCAATACAGGTTCAATATATGTGAAAATTTCGAACTAAGTACAGATGTAACAGCTTAAAAACCTCTCTTCTGGGATCATATGTTCCATTACTAAGCATGTTGGGATGCTGGATAATTTAGTACAGTTAAATTTTCGATAAATAGCTTGCCTTAATTCTTGAAGATGAACAATGAGCTTTTACCTAGGTGGCACTCTTTGAAACTCTTAAGTTCAGGTCTCATCTTAATATATGGTTATATAAAAAATGCACTTAAAGATGAAGTAGCTTACAATAATGGTTGAAAAAACATTTCAAAATAAAAGTTAGACCATTTGGACAGTTAGGAAAAAGTGACCTAGGCTGCCAAATGTGTAAATTAGAAGCTTTTCTCAGTAAGATAAAAAAGGCACACAAAGTTTTCGAGGAAGTTCCTTGAAAGATTGATTTTGTGTCTGTATGATTTAACTCCTTAATCAAATAGCTCGCTAGCCAATGTTTGCTAGCACTACCAGCACCACTCCTAAATCTTATTTTTTTGCAAATATTTTTCCAAATTTCGACATGGTATGACCTTCGAGACACAATTGACATGCATACATTAATGACAGCTAGAGACTTTTATCCTTACAGCAACAAATAACCAAACACAATTGATTGGCATGGCTCCAAGAGATGCTAAAAGTGACACTACCCAGTTGGATTGCAGCAATTTCATTATTGCATGGTTTAACTCATGCTCGTCATGTGGTACTTCACAGTTAAGTAGGTACCATAGTGACCAATCGCTATAGAAGCATAGTCACTCAGAAGAGAAGAAAAACGCAACACAAACATCAAATATGAAAGCTGTTAACCAACAACATTAATTATTATTAGGACCAGGCAAAAAAGAATATGACTAGAAAAATATATTGGAGGGAAAAGAATCACACTGGTTATCAGAAAAGTAAACCAGTAACTGTATCTAAATATAAAAACAAAGTCTCACCGAGCTATAAACGTTGAAGTTGCAGCAAAATTAGATTGATGCACCACACGCGGGGCAGATGCATAGTAGGTCATTTTCCAGAGAGTCCCATGCTTCACCAAGAAATTGTAGCTTCTAGGCAATTGATTAAATGGCCAAGGTGTATGCTCTGACCATAAATCAGTAATAAACACCTGTAACACGCAATCTTAAAACACAGAACGAAATAATTCACATCTAACTATGAACTAAACCATTAACAAGATACGACTGTAATCATGGGAAATGATTTGCGTTTAGTTGTGCTTTTGGAACTTATTTTGCATCATTCTCACTCTTACAAGAACACCAAGGTTAAAGTGATCAAAATTGTTGCGACAACATTCACCATTCTCAGGTTTCTAAGGACGGAAAGCATCTTATTCTCTTTATTTTCCACATAGTTCCAACGATTAAACAGAGGCAACGCAATTGGACCCGACCCATTGATAGTCAAAGACCAAATCTTTACCTGATAATCATCACCAAACTCTTCATGAAACGCTGCCTTAATAGCTTCTGCAGAGGCTCGGTGACCCCCACCAGTGTCACTCATCAGAATGAGAACTCTTTTAGGTCCCTCTGCCGGCGCACCATTCAAAGGCAAACCCTCCTCCGCCAAAACACCACATCCATCCTCTCTCAAGCCACTAGCCCCATTGTTGCCATCACCGTTGGCACCACCATTGCCATTACCATCACCATCACCTGAACCAACCCGAAGCGAAGCGAATCCAATTGGGATTCTCTCGCAATGAAATCGAACAGCCTTATTGAACTCGTTCCAAAGTGTCCTGATCCCTGAACTCCCTCTACCGCCCAAACTCAGGGAAGCAGCGACCTTTCTCTTCCTCTGGCCAGCTTGGGCATCGAAAAACAAGTAGTTTGATCTGGAGGAAGAGTACCCATTTGAGTTTACGCCCTGAAAAGTGGTGTTAAGCGCAAAGCGACCCAATTGGGCAACAAAATCAAGAACAGCACCGGACTCTCGAGTCCCTGGAGAAGGATTCTGCATACTTGTACCCTTGTGTGTGCTGTGTAGAAAAAGATATAATGTGTAACAGATTAAACAATCACGCCCATAGTGATCCTCGTCGCGTAAAAACAAAAGGGTCTTATCGATAATAATAATAACAACAAACAAGGGTGAGGCAGATAAATACAAAGAAGCAGTAAATGTATGTATGTAGAGGAGGAGCAAAGTTTGCAGGAGAAGGTGATTGTTGGGGGTGTGTAAAGATTGTGGCTTGAAGAGGGAGGGAGAGAGAGAGAGAGAAAATCTAGGAGAGGGTTTTGTGGCCACAGAGAGAGGATTTATTGGAGGAGAAAAGGTAGATTCTGGGAATTGAAATAAATAAAAATGATGCCTTGAATTGAAATAAATAAAAATGATGCCTTTAAGAGTTTTTAAGGCGCTGGCTTAGCCACTAATACTTGTAGTAGCCAGGAGGACTCATGTCGAAGTGGACACAGAGAGACACCACCCAAAAAATCCCAAATGGCCCCCAGTGGTGGTGGTGGTCCTTTTGGCTGGATTCAATTTTTTTCAAAAACAGGATAATAGGTATTTTTCACGGAATTTTGGGAATATCCAAGGAGAAAAAATAGGAGTGCAGGTGAGCCATTATGGGCCTATAATTCCAATTGGAACTCCAAAATCCAGAGAATCCAGAGCCTGCAAAAAAGGACTGGAAAATTGGAAATTAGTACCAAAATAAAAGACAACGTGGCAAATACGCAAGGAGAACTAGGTAGTTGGATTGTGTAGTTTAGTTTCCTTATTGTTTGTGTGTTAAAGAGTTGTGCACAGAACTTGGTGAATGGCTCTCTGTGTCTTGTTGCTTTATAAAAGAACTTGGAGATGGAAGTCAAGTTTTTATGCGTGTATGGAATAGTGGGCACCAAGTCATCCCCATCGATAATGGCTCATCAGAAATATGTGGGTTCGTTGGAATTTCAATAGCTTTACCATTAGTAAGACATGAGGGCTTGTTTTCACAATGTGAAGTCGGTATTAGAACCAAGCTTTTTGACGAGATAGTTTTTGTATATGGGCATGAATGATTTGCTCTGCCTAAACCCAATAGATAAATTCAGACACAAAGTTGTTTGCATGACTTCATAATAATATAAGGTGACACTCCCCATAAAAAATAATAATTATATTGCATGCATGGCAGGACGATAATATATCTTATTATCAAATAGCTAAACCAAGAAAAGAACCTTATTCTTCAAAGTTTATAAGCTTAATCTTTAGGTGAAGGAGATCACAATAAGCACGTGTTATTGTTTTACGAGCATGTCCTAGGAACATGGTTTGCCTCATAATTTGGCTATTTGCCCCTCAAAATTGGGGTCATGTGGGTTTAATGCCTACCTGTCTGGGACTGAGTGGATACTTCTTGATCAATGGAAAACGAAAAGGAAATGGTCATATATTTCGTGCGCTTGCATTTGCTGTAGCATACCGACCATGTATCAGTCTTTTTTGTTATTGAAAACAAGATTCCGACCCTATCAGCAATTATGTTATTCCATTTTTTTCACAAAACGGGATCATGGATGAACATTGCTAGTCTGCATAGGGAAATTTATGGAGTTTGATATTGTCAATTTTACTAATTGGAGTTGGTTCTTTGTGATTATGGTGACTAGTTCACTTCTGGTTTACCTCTTAGCTGTTTGTTTCTTGATCGAACCGAAGAGCCCAACTCCATAATTGATTTATTTTCAGCAAAAATAGAGTGGGATTTCTCATATCCTAACCACTTATTAACTGTCAAATTCACCTCTACAAACTTTTAATACAAAAATTATGTGCATAAGTTATCTTTTCCTTAAAATGCTGCTCTCTTTTAGATTGAATACTAGGTTATCCTTGTTTTCTGAGAAAAAAAAAAAAGTCTCAAAACTGTACAAAATGCAGGTTGACTAGCTAAGCTGCTGCTGCTTTTTTGCTTTCTCTGAAAAGTGAAAACACACTTATGTGCTTCTTCTTGCTCATATGTTTTTCATTCTCTTGTCCCATAAAAAGCCATAAACGTGATTTTCATGCTAGAAATTGGTCTGCAAAAGGCTGTAATTTATAGGACACTGAAGTTAATAGCTCATGTGTGGCAAGTCAACCTTTCTGGATGGCCAATCACCGTCCAGATATGTGTGTTTTGAGTGGAATCTCCAATATCTTTTTAGCCTATCAACTGTCAATTATCGAATATTTCCTATGTTGAATGAGTGACATTGCCTCGCCTGCCTCTTCCAGTCCTCGTCCCTCCTATTTTCAATACATATTTTTGACTTAACTGCCACAATTTTAGCTGAAAGTTTCCCCTTTTTTTTTCATAAAACGTGTTCGTTTACTAATCAGGTCCACACTTTTTTAAAAAAATGATTTGAGTATCTTTTATCTTAATCCAATTGCCATATTTGCGCCTAAAAATTTGCATCGCCGGACTAAAGAATATATGGATCACATTACAGTCTCTATTCATTGCTACTGTAAATGCAAGCCCATCTTCATTTTGCCATACAAGCCCAAATGTTTGTTTACAAATTGGCCCATATCCTATAAACTGTTTCAAGTGAAATGTTTGTTAACTATCCAGAGCCTGAATCTGAAAGTTTTAAAGAACCTTTTATATTGGTGTGCCTAACCAAAGTCCATGAAGCCACTGGCTTCTAGTAAATGCAATTAATTTAATAATAATAGAATTAAGTTAGGCCGTTGTGGAATTCGAATCCGAATCCAAAATTGATGTGTTTTTTGGCACATCAGACTTGAGAACACCTGGTTGGGTTTAGAAGACAAGTGTATCTATTAATTACCTCAATTTAGCATCAAAACCCCAGATTTTGACACGTAAAGAAGCAAAAGACATAAAGGCAGAAACTAAACACTAATAAGATGGTCCAAATGGTCCAATTCTTTTCTCGCCTCGGGCATTATACACAGTCCCTTGGCTTTCCAACCAAATTAAGACAATATTTACAACTAGAAAAGGGAATTGCTTCTTTTTTTGGTCAGTAAAGGGAATTTTCTTCTACTTCATAAAGAAAATGCTCTCGGTCGGCGCCATGTATTGTGTAAACGGATGTTGGGTTCAAATCAAGTCATGTCTGTGTCCCCCATGTGTAACGGATCTTGAGAACTAAAATTGACCTTTTCTCTCACAAAGAAGATCTAAATCTAATAGACAGCCAATTATCTTAAATAGTTAGAAGATACACCTATGCATTGATCCAAATTCCCAACATGTCTCCCATTCAAGATTCAAGATCATATATTTTGAGACTGACTAAAATGTGCAGCAGTAAGATATCAATGATTCATTTCCACTTATTCTAAAGAAGAAGAAAATATGATTCAATTCCACTTCCCCTCGGCTAAAATGTGTAGCTGACATGGTATTTTTTCTGGTCTCTCTGTTCTTTTGAATAATTACTAACAATATCAGTCACAATCTGGATTTGTCGACCTATTTTCCTCTTTAAAAAAAAATTCGGTGGACCACTTTGCTCTGCATAATTGCGAATATGATTGGCAACTCAAGATTTTGAACAGTCATATGTTTGATTTCCATCAATTCTGGATCATGATGCATGCGTGTGGTGTGATTACTAAGTAGTGTGCTTTCATATTTGCCTAACCCGATATTTAATTACTTGACTCTGATTCCGTTAAGTTGCAGCAAACCTCAATTAACAAATGATTAAGTTGCAACGAACAAAACTTCCCTCGATTAAAAAAAAAAAAAAACTTACTTTAAGGATGAATAATTGTTGTTAGCTGGTTTACTTGTACTTCCCTGGGCCTGATTGAAGCCTATATATAGAAGATTTTTGTATTAATTCAAAACCAACCGTACGTTTTGGCTAATTAGGCTTGTGAAGTAACTGTGATAGAATCGCCATATCATAGTAAAAGAAAGAAGGATGCCATTACCCATTGAATAAGATCACATTCTTTCTTGTGGAGGACCTGCAAAACAATGTGAACAGGTATATAGCAGAAAAACATACAAGGCTGACAAAGAGACCTAATTGTTAGAGAAAAAGGGATTAATAATGATTGAGAACCATGGAGGTGGCATAATGCTGAGAATGGGGTGGGTGATAAAGACTGAATCGCAGCGTTTTGCGGGGGTAAGTAGCGTGGAAAATGTGGAAGGTAAGATTTGGTCTTGGAAAATCTCCACGAACCAAAAGCAAGAAAGACGATAGCCTTGGTTCCTGTTCGGTCCTTGCAAGTTTCACTTCTCACTTTTCATTGTGGTCATGCAAAATTCAACCCCAATAATGCTATTAAAAATTTGATGCTATTATATATGCTCCTTCCCATGAAAGCCAAACACAATGCATACAAAGATTGCTATAAATTTAAGAGATTTAATTCCGTTTAAGTGAAGTTTTGGATTTGAATTTTTGAGTATGGAGAAAATCTTCATTGGGACTCATCAGCCGTATTTAGGTACGCGACTCGGATCAAATCCGGATTAGTCTGGAACAAACTCCACATACCTAATAAAAAAAATGATTGCTATATATAGTAGATTTTTAAATTTTTTTTTTTATGAAAAAAAAAGTGTGCAATATAAGGATTTCTGACTTCCCAAAAGGTCACCCATCCTATAATAATAGACTATAATAGACTTAACTTAACCCAAGAGAAGTAGTAAATTAATTATATTTGAAGCTAAGAAAAAGAAAACCATAGCGTTACGTCGGGAGATAGACGAATTAAACACTTTTGGGCGTCATGTCGTGCCTGCAAAGAGTATTGCAATTGCAAATGCTATGTAAGGCACTGGCCCCACCACGATACTTTCTTTGTGACCAAACGTCCGGACTTGTATTTTTTACTGTAACATTCTTTTTATTAAAAAGTAATAACATTAATGAATTAAATACCAGATCTTAATCCTACTACGTTATGTTAGGAGTTAGGAATGTAATGTTGGTCTAAATAGTAAGTAATTTGATTTGGAAATATTTATGTATATAGAAAAATTTTAGAAGGTAGGAGTCTCGCACATCCAAATACTAGTAATAAAAAAGGAACCGTTTTGCATACGTTAATCCAACCGTCAATGTTTTTCTTTTAAAAAAATACATATACTTACGTCCTTCGCAACAAACCCCCCATATGTTTTCTCCATCCCATAAATACCTCTGTGGGGACAACCCGCGAAAATCCCAATGTTTTGCGGGGACATTTTGCGTGAACATTTTTCGAGGAAGAGAGCAAACAAAACAAACAGTCTTCGCTCGAACTGTTTCCTTGTACTACTGGATTTATTGCGGTTGACTCGCTAACAGAAAACATCTGATCATCTTGGTTTCTGGCTTTCATTCAGCTGCCCTACATGGGCTGCATTGCATGCATGACATGATCGAGGGGAAAAAAGAGAACAAGGTACTCTATGATCATGCTAATCATAGAGTAGCTACTAGTACTCTTTTTAGCTACGGAATTTGATGCATAAATTAGAGGGGATAAGACAATCTTGAATGATGATGAACATAATTGTTGGCTTGCTTTGCTCCATAAAATATGACAAATGTTTTGTTATTTTAATTTCTTACTATATTTAGAACGGGGAAAATGGACTACAGTTTTGAATGATCCCATATAATGGTGATTTTAATTTGTTGTGAAGAAATCTCTCGATGGAGATTGGCAAAATGCCTACTAGCTAGCTAGCTACTAGTAGTCATCTTGGTCCCCTTCTGGAGTGATGATATTGTCTCGGGACACGTCAATGAAGTATTAATAAAATTCAAAACCCAAAGATAGTAAAGCCAAAATAATTAAAAGTTTTTACCAATCATAGACACTTAATCAGGGTGGGAAGATGGGTTGCCGATCAGGCCCACCAGGTTTCATAATACCGTTGAAATTCCGTGAGGTAGACATGGAATACAGTTACTAGCATTTATGCTCCGACGAAGCATGAGACTAACATGATTAAACACTTAACAACATCAATTACTAACCGCACTAAGCCACTAGTACTCTTCTATGATCTTCCCTAAAAAAAGTCCGGTTATTTGACTAGTACAATTAATTACACTGAAATTAAGGCAATAACTAACCAAAAGTCCATGCAAGACAGCAATCATATGACAATTACCCAAGTTTGATTACATCACTTCATACTTGCACTAATACAACTCAACAGTACTAGTCGACACATATTATGATGAACTAGCTAGTAATCATAACGCAGCGAACTCAATGGAAACAGAGGTAGAAGCTCCGGCGGCTGGCTCCTTCTTGGTGACGGATGCAGGAAGAAACCCTTCTCAGCTATGGCCTTCTCTTCATCTGAAACGACCGGGGATGACGGTGATGATGACTCGGTACTGCCTGGACTTACTGAGAAAAAGAGCGACCCCGATGCAAGAGGGGTTACTGGACTTGGAAGAACCGGCGAGTCCACCAAGTGTGCATGGAGAGAGGTGAGGCCAAGTTTGATCTCGAGTTTTCTCATGGACTGTCTACGTTCTTGGAGCTTGAACGTCGACCGCCGTGGGCCGGTGGGGTTGAGTGGATGGGTTAGTTTAGAGGAGAGTTTTGTGGGGTGATGGTGATGAGTTATTACCGGCCGGAGTACTTTTGCTGGTGAGGGAGTACTGGGTAAGCCGGTTAACTTTTGGACAAGGTCTCTAAAGGAGTTTGTGTCTGCTTGGACAAAAGTAGTGGGTGATGCTGCAGAAGGAGAAGAAGAAGAGGATCCACCAAAAGTGTTCATCTGCCGCCTTTCCATTCACATTCACATTCACAGAGAGGGTAAGTAAGGAATTAAGCAAGAGATGACAATAGATTTAAGATATGGAGAAAGGAACTTTAAAAACTTATGTGTGTGTAGAAGACGATGTAATGGTTGGGTTCAGAAGTGCTATTGATAAGTTCTGATTTTGATATATGTGGTTGTTTTCATGGGAAGGGAAAGCTCTTTTGGGACATTACAAAAGTCCAGTTCTGTGTCTAGGAAACAGATAAAATGGTCATACTAGACTCGATGAGAATTTTAAGACCAAGAACCGGTGCCTGTATATATAGGGGTTACTTTTGGACCGAATCGTTCCAATAATATATACGGTGATAATTAATAGGCTGCAGTTTGATGTCAAAAATAGGCTAAAATTTTTGGTCATTTTTCTTGACGAAAAAATAGGCTGAAGTTGAGTCTCATACGAATGAGCTTTTGTATAATATAATTAACTTATGCAAATATATCTTTTGTTAGTTTTGCTATACAGGGAACTAGCTAGTTTGTTTTCCCACACAGTTAACGTTTTGAACAAAGTTAAAACCCCTGTCACTCTTCATTTTGATTTTTGTATATATCTCGCCCTAGCTAGGCCCTACTATCAAACTTAAAATAATTAAGTTGATTTTAATGATTTCTTAGTTCCATGTTGAGGAAATTTTTAGATGGATGCAGTTTGTCCAAAACGTACGAACTAATAAACGCTATAATGATTTCTATTTTCAATCCCAAAACGAGTACATCTGCAATCATGGTTCATTTTTGGTGTGCTAGTAGTAGTATTAATCGACCTAAAGTCTTCCCGCTCCATATATTGGTTTCACATGACTATAGTAATACTAACCAGTTCATTTGATAATTAAAGTAATATCATGACTATCTGACGACTTTTTTTTTTTTTGATACTAATGACTATCTGACGACTTACAAGTCACCACTGCTTAATTTGGCTCCATTGATGAAAGTCACCATTGCAGCAAGCAACCAATCAATTCCATCCATATTTCTTTCTTTCACACTTGTTGTAACTTGTAACTAGAAATAAACAATCATTTATTGATGTACTTACGTAGTCCGATTAATTCTTTATTCTCAGTTTGGAGAAAATCTATGGTACGCAATGCGTACCAAGTGGAGTCTTACTAGTTATACCAAGGGGCCCACTTTTTTAAACAC
The DNA here is from genome assembly GCA_028386065.3 of Turnera subulata. Classification (NCBI taxonomy): domain Eukaryota; kingdom Viridiplantae; phylum Streptophyta; class Magnoliopsida; order Malpighiales; family Passifloraceae; genus Turnera; species Turnera subulata. The sequence goes on along the minus strand of JAKUCV010004725.1, from coordinate 10,081 downwards.
ATCAGATCACCTCCCTTAATAGTTAATTAAAACTTTCACGCGCGTTGTACACAAGATCTATATTTATTTTATTAATTCTTTTATTTCTATTCCAGTATCGCACGCTCTATTCCAGTATCGCGCGCTGTAGACAAGAGAGTTTTGACTACTAATCACCACTCTTTTCAGGGTTCAAGTACATAGTTAGAGGTGAGAATGAAAAAAATAGAACAATGATGTGGGCTTTTGACTGAACAAGTGTGCAGGTTGCAGGTGATAGGAAGGAAGAAGGCGCGATGGTGGCCAAGTAGAAACAGCTTAAGGGCTTTTGGAAAATTAAGAAATCAATAAAATAAACATTAGACCTCTATACAACGCGCGCGTGAACAACCTTGTTAGAATAGTCTGATGTGTATTAAAAAAAGTGGCCCTCATATAACTTGTAGGATGCAACGTGGTACGCATAGTAGAATTTCTCCTCAGTTTGTAGTCACTTTAGAGTTTGGGAGACGAGTCAACAACGAATGTTGTAACTTGTAAGGCATCTACCAATCTGCATATGCTCAAATATTTCTTTGATTAGTAAGTTAATTAACATTCGGTTGACGCAATGGTAGATTAAAAAAATTATGATTTCTTTTTAGGAATAAAAATTTATGATTTTTTTTTCTTATCTTAGACTAAATTATCAAATTAAAAAACATATGTTATCAATTAACTGGGCATCCTCGACAATAAAAAAAAAATTAACTGGGCATCACTTCCATCTCACGCGCTTGCAGCGGGGGTTGGTTCTACAGTCTCACTCATCTCGATATGATGGGAATTTGAAGTCCATCCGTGACTTCTATTACATTCTTAGCTAAAATACCTACCACTACAAAAAGTTAAAGGGAACCCATATTTACACTCCCCAACTTAATATTCACACTCCACTTTATCATTATTTGGTCACAAAATGACAATATTAACCCTCTTTTAAAGTTGCACGAGGTACCTCCACACATGTTAATATTTAATAATTTGGTACCTATTGGAACAATTGGTCAGGAAGAAAGCTAGCTAATCCTGGTCTTTTTCTCCAATTCCTTTCTAGTACATCATATCTTTACCATCTGGAACCAGACCCACACTTCCCATATCCTTAAAAAACCCTAAAAGCTTCATTCCAAGACTCACTCTTTGCAAAACCCAATATCATGGTAGTGTATGCCACACGGCCTCTACGAGGCATTACATCAAACAGTTTCTATGCATCGTCCAATTGCCCATTCTTCACATATATACCCGGAAATCATTATAGTACAAGAGACAGGATCGAACCCGTGACAGGAGCAGAACATGAGTTTAGCATCGGAAAGACCATCGAACACAAAAAAAGAGCTTCATAAGTTTACAAGAACCAAACTGGAAAGTAAATTAAAAAAAAAAGGAATCTAACTTGTGACCCACCCGATCAGATGGGTTGTCTTCAACCCGTGGACTGCTTACCTTGCAGTCGACGAAGAGGAGCGGCGCGACGGGACGAGGCGAGGCTGACGGACTGGAGGTGGTGACGGCCGGTGCTTGAGGCGGCGTCGGAGTGGGGAGGCTGCTGCGAATCGGGAAGGAAGGCGGCGGCAGGGGAAAGAGAAAGAGGAGGTTGCTGGTGGTGACCTGCGCGCGACAGAAGGAAGAGGAGGAGACGGCGGCTGTGGTTGTGGTCGGTGGTGGTTCCCGGGGAAGAAGAAAATAAAAAGAAAAAGAAAAAGAAAAGAGAGAGGGTGACGGGTGATGGTTTGGTGTAAGTTTACTAAGAGTCAATTATGTCATTAAAGGACCAAACAATTTTGAAAGTGGAGTGTGAATATTAATAGAGGTGTGCAAATATGAGTTCCCAAAGTTACACTAGAGAAATATGAAAGCCATTTCTTGACCCCAAAAGGGATACGTCTCATCTATTATAATATATAAAAGCAAAGTCTTCACTCAGGGCTCTAAAATTTCGACTTCTAGGATTCTGAGAATGTGACATTTGGCAAAACATCTAATCGACATGTGGAAAAACAATTAAAAAGAAATTTTAAATGGGTTCCATATGTAATAAAGTTATATTAATAAGTATTTTCACTTTTGAATACCCAGTCCAAGGAAATTAATTTGAATACCCCTAGAAATTAGTAACCGCAGGGGCTTGAATTGTATTAATTACAAAAAGAAAAGAGGGCAATAGAATACCCGCAATCTTCCCAATCACTAATTAATATGCAATGAATTATATATTTAATGGCCACAAACAAAATACTAAGTATAAAATAACTATTCTGAGTAAACTTTCATACATAAATCTTTCCTACCCATTAGAAAATCTCCTTACCAAATTCTCTTGCCCTTCTCTTGCCCTCCCTATCTAATATTCTCCTCAATCGAGCAATGGTCTCAGGAAAAAAATCATCAACGCCATACATGCATTATTTGAGGCACTACTACCTTTAGAGAATCCTCATAACATAAGAGTTTTGATTTAAAAAGAAAGCTTATTTTATTTATTTCATAACGGTTTTACAACGGAGAAGAAGTACTCTATGGAGTTACTTGCTTCTCTAGGTCTTTTACAAGCTTTTGTATATTTTTCACGTGAGGAAAGAGTTCCGCACACGCTAGTTCTATCTGCATCACCGCCGAGCTGACCTTCTTAAGTGAAGTGTTCAGTTGCGTCAGTGTCTGCAATGGAGTATCGCTGGGAGCAGTTGCCTTGCCCTTCCTATCCTCAGTTTTCTTGTTGGCACGCCTCTTTCGCTGTCTTGGGGAGACCACCATATCTTCCTTCAGACTGATGGTGTTTGTCTTGAACCGCTTCTTGGGAGGTTCTTCATCGGAGCTTGTCGGGAAAGCAGTACCACCGATATAGTTGTTGTCCTCGGAGTCTCAGGTGGTTCTTGCTCTTAGTAGAGAGTCCATGGCTGAGAGTAAGTTCTCAGTTATGAGGTTTGGTATTTATAAGCGGATGAGATGACGCTTAAGGGTAAAGCGGTAACTCATGTTGAGTTTGGACACCTGGTAGAGTGTACCGGAAGCTTATCGTGGTAGGACCCACGGATAAGATGGAATTTTGAGGACGAAATTCTTTTTAAGAAGGGTAGAATGTAACAACCCGGGTAAAAATTTGGTATTTTTACCAGGACTGTAAAAGTCGTTATACAGTGATTTACCGAATAAATTAATCTTGGATAATTAATTCAAGGTAAATCGAGCGTCGTTTTTCGAAACTGAGGTTTTTCCCGCGCTCGGGATTTTTTCGTGGATTTTACGGACCAAATTTGGTATTTTTCGGGTCCCGGAATCCTCAGAAAAATCACACCGAAAAATAATTAAGTGGGTAAATCAGTTATTTTCTAGTCTGGACTGGACACGCCTGCATAATTAAGGCGGCTCAATTATGCAGGGCTGCCGCCTGTGTCGCCCGTGATGCACCTGCTATTTCTTTCTGCTAAACCCTACTCCCTACATGCCACCATCATCACAACCTTTTCTTGTTTCTCCTGCATGCTCTACACCACACCACCATCTTCCCTTTTGCAAACACATAAACCCAGTCTTTCATTTTCCTTGTCCCTGCAAAAAAACCCAGCAACCAACCACCTTCTGCCCAGAAAAACCAGAAAAAAAAAAACACAACGCACACACGCCACCGTTTTGGACCGCCATCTACACCCCCATCTTCATCTCTTCTTCCTTTTCTTCCGCTGCCGCCACCACCGCAGCCAGCAGCTCGCCTTCCACCTCTACGCGACGCCGACGTGGCCTCCACGACCTGCAGCTGCCGTCTCCTCCACCTCGCCGTCCTCTGCACCGCCACCTCTCCTTCTCCTCTCCCTCGCTACAGCCGCCGACGACAAGCAAGCCGCCGCCTTCTCGCTGCTCCTCCTCCCTTGCGCTCTCATTCCGCCACCTTACTGCCGTGCCGCCGTCTTCGCACCTTGTCTCCTCGCGCTCCTACCGTCGCCACCGCCGCTGCTAGGTGAGCGGACCAGCGGGTTGAAGACGACCCAGATAAGGGTCTCTGGGACGGGTTTTAGGGATTGCATAGGCAGTGGGCCGAGCTTGGCTTGGGCTCGTTGCCCTACTACTGGGCTTGACTTCAGCCTTGCACTCTGGACCTGAATGCTTGGGCTGGGTTGTTGGCCTGAGTCTGGGCTTTGCACATGGGCTTCTTGGGTTTGGCTGGGCTTGAGCCATGGGCCCAGTCCGGAAAAAAAAAGAAATAATAATAATATATATATATATCTGATATAAAAAAAAGGGATAATATATATAGCTTATATAAATTATATTTTCTTGAAAAAAATAATAATAATAGTATGCATGATTATAAAAATTATATGTTTATATTTTTCTAAGAAGAAAATAAATATATGGATATAACTTGACTACCTGACGACGGCCACCATTTAACTTGTGATAGGGGCCTGATAACAAAATTGAAATAGCGTGTCTAGAATCACAAGTGTGTTATTTAAGGTTCGTGAGAACCTTAGTTAATTGTCGGTGATGTGACTTGGAAATTAACGGTTGTTTGTATATGTATATTTACTTATGGATTTTACCCGGTGAGCACTTCGGACTCACCCCTCGCCTGCGTGACTCGGTCACGTAGTTTGATTTGTGCTGAGTACAGGAACATACATGGGAAGCTGCAGTGTACCCTCGAAAAAGGCTCGGATCCATTAGTTGCATCGGATTTTGCATATGTTGGTATTGAGTTATAAATGCTTCCGCTGTGCTATAATTTGGGTTCCCGGGTTCGGGTGATATGTTTGATGTTGGGCCGAAGGGCCAGATTTCAGATGTTTATTTTGATTACATTGGGCCGTTGGGCCAGTTTCCTTGCTATATTCATTGATATTATCTTTGGGCCGTTAGGCCGTGTCTCGTGTTGCATTTACTGTTGTACAGTTCCGGCACGTGTTTACTGAGGCTGGTAAATACGGGTCGGGGCGTTTTATTTTGGTAGCGGAGCGGGCGGTAGGTCATTGGGTGATTGTTTTTGTAACAGCCCGGGTAAAATTTTTAATTTTTACCGGGACTGTAGAAGTCGATTTACCGTGATTACTGTTGAATTAAACTCGGGTAATTAATTCGAGGTAAATCGACAGTCGTTTTTCGAAACCGAGAATTTTCCCGCGCTCGTGATTTACCCGCGGATTTTTCGGACCTAAGTTGGTATTTTTCGGGTTTCGGAATTTCTACAACAGGAGGAGGAGAGGCTGCCGCCGCCACCGTCCTTCCCTTCCTTCTCCCCTGCCGCAGCAACCGACGACACGCCGCCGCCAGCGACCACCTGCCGCCGTTCCGTCAGCCGCCAGCGCCTCGTGTTTGCCGGTCGCCCTTCCTGCAGCTCGCCGTCGCTGCCAAGTCGAGACGAGCTCGACAAGTGAGCTCGCCGCTGCCGGCCTCCCTCGCCCGAACTCCTCCCTCACGCCATCTCCTCCGTCGTGACAGCATCAACGCCGGGAGGACCACCGCAGCTGCAGCGCGACGCCACCGCGCCTCGTCACCGTCGCCTTCGTCGTCGTGTCGTGCTCAGCCGCCGCCGCCGTCTGCAACTTCCTAGGTGAGCGACCCGTTTGCGTTTGGGTGCGACCCGTTTAGGATAGACCCGACCCGGACGTGATGACCAACGGATCGTGGGTTGCATCCGTGGGTTGTGTTTGTTGGGTTTGCTGATGGGCTTGGATCCTCTGGGTTGGGCTGTACGCGTGGGCTGGGCTGTGGGCAGGTGCTGGGCCGGACCCTGGCGGGCCTGCAGCCTTGGTCTGGGCTTGGTCCTGTTCAGCCCAGTTCGATTTATTTTTTTTAAAAAAAAAAATTTAACAAATATGGTATACAATTTTGGAAAAAATTATATAGTTATTTTTAGAAAATTATGGACAATTTGATTCTGAAATTTTTATTAAAATATAAATATATTTACTTTGATAAATAATTAAGTTTTGTTTTGGAAACTATTATTAAATTAGGAAAAAAATATATATGTACCTTGAAATTAATTTCTAGAAATTTATATGTATATTATTTTGGCTGGAAAATTATGATTGTGGAGTATGTATATAAATAAGTACTTTGGAAATTAAAGTTAATTATATTTTGCATTGGAAAATATTATTATTATATATGTTTAGAAAAAGATAAATACTATACAAATACTTTCTGAAAATTATAAATAGGTTGTTATTTTCTGGAAAAATATGGAGATTAATATTTTGGTAAATTATAATTATTTTATGAAAATATATTTTAAAAAAAAAAGAGTTTTAATTAAAGTATAGTACTGAAATTATATTCGGAAATACGTTGGTAAATTATTTTCGATAAAAGATAATAAATAAAAGACATGTAATCGGGATGGGTAATTTCGTAGTATTGGCATCATGACATACTCTTATGTGCATTTATGTGTATGTATGATTTTGCTGTATAGGTTTTGGATATCGGGCAGTTTCCCGAGGAGCCGGCGTCGTACCGGTCATAGTTTCCGGAGTTGAGTAATCGGCCAAGGTGAGGAT
>JAKUCV010004724.1:101379-137259 GCA_028386065.3 Turnera subulata | reverse complement strand
TAAATATGTATTTTGTAAATTAAAAGTAATTATGTTTTGTGTAGGAAATTCAATTGTATATATATTTAGAAAAGATAAATACTATAAATATTTTCTAGAAATTATAAATAGCTTATTATTTTTCTGGAAAATTATAGTAATTATTATTTTGGATAATTGTAGTTATTTTATGGAATTATTTTGAAAGAGTTTTAATTAAAGTATGGTACCGAAATTATATTCGGAAATACGTATGGTAAATATTTTTGGAAAAAGATAATAATATCGAGTAAGAACCGGGATGGGTAATTTCGTAGTATTGGCATCATTGCATACCGAATATGTGCATTTATGTGTATGTATGATTTTGTTGTATAGGTTTGATATCGAATAGTTCCCGTGGAACCGGCTTGGACCGATCGATGTTTCCAGAATTGAGTAATCGGCTAAGGTGAGGTTAAGTAAATATTTATTTACATCCCGTGATATCAAGTTGCTGTTTGCTTACTGTGTCCAATGGTGCTGGTATGATACTTTGTGGCTGTGTATGATTTGTTGTGTGAAGAATTGAGACGATAATTGTTGCCGTTGATGTTGTTGTAATTGTTATTGCTGTTGATATTATTGATGATACTGGAAATGTGGTTATAAGTAAGATTATTGCTGTTGTTGACTGTAGAATTGTGTGAGTTGAGTACCGGGGGTACTATTATGTGATGACAGTTTGATATTCTGCGAGCCTGCTCGGGATAATGAGATAATGGTTGGATGATAGAAATGTAGTAACTAGTCGAGGGGAAAGAAAATAATAAAATGGAAACACTTAGACATCTAGTAAGTCACAGTTAAATGTTGGAACAGCCAGATGGTAGTCTTAGATTATGGTGCTGGGGGAGAGTTAGTGGCTGGTGCATGCTCCCTGTCTGTACCAAGTTATTGTTATTGTTTGGGCACTGGGGAGAGTTAGTGGTTGGTCCTGCTCCCTGTCTGTGCCAGTTATTACGTGGAGGTACCGGGGAGGGGTCCACGGGCTAGCTAGCTTGACTACCAGACGACGACCATCATTTAACTTGTGATAGGGGCCCTGATAATAAAATTGGATTAGCGTGTCTAGAATCACCCGTGTGTATTTAAGGTTCGTGAGAACCTTGGTTTTGTTGTGTTGTGACTTGGAATAGTTACGGTGTATGTATATGTATATTTGCTTATGGGTTTACCCGGTGGGCACTTCGGACTCATCCCTCACCTGCGGGCTTTTATTCCGTAGGTTGAGTTATTTGTGGTTCAGGTATATTGCATTCCAGACAGGCTGCGGCGTTATCCCTTGGACAGGACTCGGATCCATTAGTTGCATCATGGGTTGCATGCAGAGTCATTGTAAGTCGTTAAGTCTTCCGTTGTGCTGTTTATTTTGTCGTAGGGCCGTAGGCCATATTGTTGTTGCTTACAGTGATTGTGTGAGTTAAAGTCTTCCGCTGTGCATATTATTATTGATGTTGGGCCAATGGGCCGGTTTTATTATTATTGATGTTTGTTATTTTGGGCCGTTGGGGCCGAGTTGTTGTTGTATACACTGTAAGCTGAGTCATGTTGGGTTGGGTCGTCACAGTTCCGGCACGTGTTTACTGTGTACGGTAAATACGGGTCGGGGCGCTTCAAACGCCTCCTCTCTCTGCCGTTGCCTCAACACCATCCTCCCCGATGAGGTCTACAACCTTGCCACCTTCCGACTCCTCAAGGCCGTCAGATACCACTGCTGCTACAGAGAGGTCCCATATCCAGTACTACCAGGTCGGCTCCTCTGAGATGGTCGAATCCACCCTCCCCTACAATTCAAGACGATGTCGTTTCAGCTCCCCTCTAGTTACACCGCCTCCAAGGTCGCCGTGCATAGTACACCGTCAACAACAACCCTATTTCTAAGATCCCATCAAAAAGCCATATACTCTCCCTTCACTCTCTCACTTTATAAATCCCCACCAACATCTACCGTGATATTCCTGAGATATAGATGGACAAAAGTGAGTTGTTGTTTGATTTGTAATTTGGCTTGGGTGTTTGCCGCTTTGCCGGCTATGGAATCTAGGTTAGGGACCTCCTTGGAGATGTGGTTGTGGATGTCTTTGAAGCAGACGGGGTGGGAGAGAGTGGTGGCTTTGGGGTGCAAGAGGGCTAAATCAGGGATGGTGGACTGGAGGATCACCAGTCAATCCCAGAGGCTTATGCGTTGTTCTCTTTGTTATTTTTTTTTTCTTTTCTTGTGTGGTTTGAGTGATGATTAGAAATTAATTTTTTTTTAAAAAAAGGGGCAAGAAATTGGGTTTAGTACTGTGATTGCTAAAAAAAAATAAATGAATAAAAAGAATAAAGACTTATTTTGGAAAAGTAGGTTTTAAAAAATTAAATAGAAAACTAAAAATGACTTAAAAATGATAGCTTAGAGCCCTCAACAAGACAGGTGTCAGATTTGTAGTGACCCACTGGCTGTAGGGGGTAAAAAGGACAACATGGCCTGGTAAATTAAGAGTTCAAGGATATCATGTGTGAAATTAAACGAAGAGGGACAAACATATGCGATAACGACAAAGTTGAAGGATATAAAAAACTTTTTTACCCATTATTATTGATGTGAGGCCATATACGTTGTTATCACATACTTTTGATGTCTTTTTTTGGTTTCCCATCCGGTATCCGGAACTTTGCCACGACTAATCCGGATCCAACCTGCGTCGCGCACCTAGGTATGGTGGGTGAGTCTCACAATGGAAATTTTTTGCATACACAAGGACTCGAACCTATGACCTCGTCGTACCAAGTCGCTTACGATTTGGATCAACCCCACATTGGTTGATGTCTATGTTAACTAATTCTTCTTTCCCCAAGAGCCCATAAATATTTTTAGTGCTATTAATTAAAAAAATATAAGACTCATTTTGATGTGAGATGTGCACGTGGAATGTTTTTGAAAAGGACAACTTGCAAATAGAGATCACAACATTACTATTTTGATGTTAAGGAGTAAATTACATATATAGGGTCCGTACTATTTCAAAAGTATCGTTTGGAGGTCTGTACTATTTTTTGTCCCTTTTACGAGTCTATACTCTTATTTTTCGTTCCTTTTAGGGGTCTCGGGCAGTCCACGTCATCAACGGGGCTACTCGAGACCCCTAAAAGGAACGGAAAAATAAGAGTACAGACCCGTAAAAGGGACAAGAAATAATACAGACCCCAATACGATACTTTTGAAATAGTATGAACAAAAAATTCAAAATACTTTTTACAATAAAAAAATACATGGTGGACAACGCGTGCAGCACACGCGTCTAATGCGCTGCCACATGTCAAAAAAGGAGGCGCATGTTGACAGAGGCTTCTAATGGTTCGTACATCCCTCCTGATGTTTCATTAAGCATTTAACATTTCTAATTTATGCCAATTGACTTCTCGAGTTCTTCCAATAATGAATAAAAATGGTCTGATAGACTTCAAATAAAAATGGTGTGATAGACTTAACACGGGATACAATACAAGTCCAAGCCAAAGTGGAAAGCCAAGTTAAAAACTCCAATCCAATGGCTGCTATTATGTTATTTTTATTTGTATGGCTTTGTTTGGCTATTACTTATTCTGTAACTCTAGTTAGATTATTCGTTGGCTCTTTTATTTATATTTTTCTTAGAATTCTTGTATTTTCTTTTATTGTCTTGTCTATCTTTTGTTTCTACTTACATGTTGAGTAGCAAATATTGTATTCCTTATTACTCATATATTTCGTTCTTACACATGCACTTTGTTGTACGTAGTGTGTTAACTTTTCCTTAAACCTGTTCCATTTCGCTTCTAGAATTGCTATTTTTTTCTTGCTAGGATTTCTTTGTTATTTCTATAAATTACTACTTGATAATTCCTTGATTGTGTTGTTAGATTTTGAATTGCAACTCTTTGAGAAGGGAATATGAGTGGTAAAATGTTAGAATGTATGAGCTTATAAGAATGTAAAAGCTTACTTTTGAGGACAAATACGAGTGACCATAATTGTTGAGTGAAACACGCGAGTGAGTGAATTTTTGAGGTTGTTTTACACTAACAATTGTTTGCTGCTTACTAAAATGGCTAAAAGTCATTCAAGAAAAGATGATAAAGATATTACTCATTCTGATGAGGAGATTTATATGAAAGCAAGTCTTGATCAATTTTGGAATATGAATAAAAGATTTAATGTGATTGATGAGTGGCCAAAGGAGTTGACGATGAGTACAGTCAAAAACACTAAAAGAACTTGTGAAAGGAGTAGACAACATAACGACTCTATTAAACACTTATTCGATGAAGACTTTGATCAGTTTGGTTTACATGGAGAAAGGAGAGCAGAAACTAGTAATGGAAATAGAGTACGAAGGAATTGTATCTTCATTAATCCTTTTGATGGAAGAAATGATGCCGAAGCATACTTGGTGTGGCAGACACAACTTCAGATCCATTTTGAATGCAATAACTATGTTGAAGATCAGAAAGCCAAATTGGCTGCAAGGGAATTTAGAGGTTATTCTTTAATTTGGTGGAATGAGTTGGTGAAGTCTAGGCAGGTAAATGGTGAGTATCCCAACAAGACTTGGAGTGAGAAGAAATGTGATAACCCGTATAATTGAGGCTTAAAGAGTTTACTTGATGAGGAAGGGTGCTGGGATGAGAGTTGGTCTTAGTTGGTTTCAGTTGGCCTCAGTTGGCTAACCTTTGGTTCCAGTTGGCTACCAATTGGCTCGGTTGGATTAATTAGTGCGTGATTAGCCTTAATCACTGATTAGTGTGTGCTAAGTGCGCGAGAAAACTAATTGAGGGCTAAGTGTGGGTTATGTTGGGGGCGAGTTGGCTTGGTCTGTTGTTTGGAATATAAGCATGAGGTGGCAAGCTGCATGGGCAAGGTGGCAGATTTTGGTGCAAAGGCAGCAAGTGGCTACTTAGTCACTTGCTTGCCTTACCATTATCTGCCCAAGCAGGCACCTCACCCCTTATTTTGTGCCAAAAACATGGAAAAAACTCAGGAGAGAAGTGTTGGCCTAAAAGTGGCTAAGAGGAGGAAGGGTTGAAATGCTACGAGGAAAGGTTAGAGACAGTTTGGACACAGGATTTATAGTGGTTCGCCACACGGGACTACCTCCACTACTCAAGGATCCCCCCTTGAGATTTCTAACACACTCTATTATGGTTTTTCATGGGTTCAATCAGTAACTCTTAGTACAAGTTTTTCTCTAGGCTCAACACTAACCTCATACACTCACCACAAAGCTATCCCTAGCTTTGTCTTACCCAAACCTACTGATACAAAGTGTACAATTAAGTACTACAACTTTTCCCTACAAATATTTTCTCTTAATGTATGAACTAAGAAAAGTTTTTCTCTCTTTCTCTTTACTTGATTGAGAACTGCAAGTGCAACTATGTTTGCTTGAATTCTGAAACTCGGTTTAGCAACTCTGAAGTTCTCATTCAATCAGCATCTCTTTATATAGGCAAGTTGGATGGTTTGAATTCAAAAGATCCGTTATGTGTCCCTTTCCATCCAGCTGTTTTGTCTCCCGAGGTGCCAGAGCGTCAACGTTCATAATGCCTGTTGTCCCTTTCACTTTGGCACGAGATCCAGCGGTCTGCAACTTTTTTTCATTAATGTTATTGTTTAGCATAGTCCTAGGTTGGTCCTAGGAAGTTTGAATTCAGCTGACATTTGATTTGTTTAAGGTAGGTTTTTCATTGATTCAGATTCCAAAAATGGTAGTGTCCTAGGTTGTTTGACCAATGCCCATAGGGATTAAACAAATCAAGTCACATGGTTGGCTTTTTGTTGAAAGCGACATGTCAACTCCACTAACACATCCTCCAATCCCACTCACACTTCTTCCCACATGTTGATGACGATTTGACCATCTTTGTGAGCTGCAATTGATGGTTAGAAGCACAAGACGCTATACATAGGTTTGTATAGGTTTGTCCTAATCAAAACCTAGTTAGTACATTTAATCATATAATAATAATCAGCATATTAAATTGTATTTAAAGGCATATTATAATATTATAATCAATGTCACAATTTAATCCATGCCTTATGTTAATAATCATACCTAATTAGGCCTAAGCATGCTTAATTAACCTTAAGCATCTTCCTAATCATCAACCGATTCACATTCTCCCCCTTTTTTATGATGACAAACCTTAAACTATGTGGAGATGTGAATTTAGTGTATTCTAAGCTCCCCCTCAACATATGCTCCCCCTTTTTAAAATTTTTTTTCAATTTGTTCATCATTCAAATGGTTACAGCATAAGGAGCAGAAAAATAAATTGGAGACATATAATTTTGAAGCCACATTATATTAAAAGAGAATGAACATGTCGAAAAACACAAATCCACATGCTCCCGAACCTAAATCTCTTTCACAACCTAGTAATCTCTCCCCTTTTTGGCATCACAAAAAGCACAACAAGGGCAGACAGATTGGCATGGAAGAAGCCATAACAAAAACAACAGCAATAGATATTAAAGATAACAACCAAATAGAAGCAGACAGATAGACATATTGGCATCAAAAATGCCACAACTAACAGCAATGATAAAGAACAAGCAAAGATAAAACATGCATGATCCTAAGTGAGCATCAGATCTGGATAGCCATGAGAGGTCAAACACTGGCAGATTTCTGGCCGGAAGAGGAATCCGTGGACTCAACATCATCACTACCGTCATCATCCTCATCTCCTTCAACGGTTGTCTCAACCTCATTCTCGGCAACCAACAGATCCAGTTGAGCTTTTCCCATCTCCATAATCTTCTTCAACATACCTTTAAGCTCATACAACTCTTCCTTCACATCCTTTATCTCCACAGTCAGAGCCTCATTGGGAGCATCCTTAGAGGCACTCGGCTGAACCATATAGAAAACCCCATGCTTATTCTTTTGTAGGTGCATTTTTCTAAGAGTGGCAGTGCAGATGGAGTTACCAAGTACTGGATGATGAGCTTTGGTGGGAATCACACCAAATTGACGAGCAATCAGGGTGATGAGGCTTCCATAAGATCGAGCAGCAAAGAGACGAAGATGGTAAAAGATGATGTACCCATAGTCAATAGGACTATTCTTCAGCACACAACCCAGAAGCCGCATGTCATAAGTCTTGAGCAAGGTCTGGTGTCCTCCATAGGGAATTAAGACTCTTGTGATAAAATAAAGAACCAACCTATGCTCGGGATAGAGATCCTGATAGGAACCCTTCTTGGTGGACTGCCCAAATAACAACTTCCTCTGCTAAAAAATGCTAGGTGTGTCGGGCACATTGACAGGATTTCCAGAGGTAGTGTTATAGTACCTAACTAATCCTTTCTTCAAGTTCAGCAGCTTCCTAATCAATTTGGCATTGACAAAGACAGAGATCCCACAAATCGTGCTTTGAAGACCAGTAATGTTACCTATATCATCATGCTTAGGTAACATATTTGTGTGGAATTCCTGAACCAAGGATTCATAAGCAGATACCTGAAGAGTGGCTAGTGTGGTGAGTTGAGCCCGCTCTACTAAAACTAGAACAATAGACCCAATCAAATCCTCAAAGTGGACAGAAACAGATTTCAAAAATTTGAAAGCACTGCCCACGATTCCAGTGGGATCCTTCTCTTCCTCCTTATCATCATCAATCTTCTTAGGCTTCTTTTTGGACCTAGAGAGTTTTCCTGACTTGCTGACATGCTTGATCAAGGGTTTGTAGCATTCTTCACTCTCAGATCCTTCTTCTTCATCACAGGCATCATAGGTGTATCCCCGGTTACTCCCTCAGGGTTACATCCAGAATCACTTCATCATCATCATCCTCTTCCTCCGACTCAGGAACCTCATAAACCACCTTTTCTTTTCCTTTTTTGGACACAAGTGTCTTCAGCCTTTGTACCCGAGTGCTGTCCCTTAGCGTCCGCTTTGGCATCGCAGATGCCATAAGCTTTTCAGGTCAAGTGGACTTCTTAGTAGTAGTGGTTTTGGCTCTTTTGGATGGATATTTCTGGGTTAAGGGAGTGTTATCATCTGAGAGAGTTTTCTCAGATGAGTTCCTAGGGTTCTCTGGTTAATTTTCAAGAGTAGGGTTAGGAGGAACCTCAAAGATATTCTAGGTAATGGATGGATTGTCAGCAGGAGGAAGGTTAATGAGTGAGGGTTATTTTTGAACAAGCTCAAGTACTTTGGTCTGCTTCTCGAGATCAAGTTCCTTCACAAAGTGATCAATCATCGATTTCCTCTTCAGAGCATGAAATTTTGTCTGCTCAGTGGGATCAGTGAGGTATGGAGGAATTCGAATCTGGGATAGGAACTCATCTGTGGAGGCTACAATATTTGCAAGAGTTTTTGCAGCCTCTTGGTCAGTGATTGGTTCATGTGGGTTTGAAAGTGTGGAAGACATCTTTGCAGAGGAGTGTTTTTGCTTTTTAGGAGGTTTTGGTAAAGTATTTAGAAGTCTTGTAGATGGAGTTGATGGAGGGGGTTTTGAGCTTCTGGTAACTCTAGTAGAGGAATTCTTTGGGGAGGTAGGAGGTATAAGATTCTCGGTGTTTGAGGGTTTGGAGGAAATCTTTGCTCTTCCCATATCTAGTAAACTTTAGAGGATTGATTGAGGTTACGTTGATTTTGGGTGTGAAGGCTAGAAAGTCGATTTGAGGTGAGGTTGGATAAGGTAAGTCTTTTAAGTAGTGGAGTTAGGTTGATCTTTGTGTCTAACGGTTAATAAGGAGTTTTATTGCTGCACTAACACTCAACGTAATAGACCTGTATGTAACGATTATCATCGGCAGACAAGCTGGCTCACCGTCCAAGAGTTACTGTAGCCGCTTTTTCACCCACTTGCACTGTCAGACCCGTGCTTATTATTTTAATCCATATCTTTCTTCCATCGCTACAGTGGTCTCTGAGATGCCAAATCGTCCAGATTCCTTTTCTGACCATTAACCCACTTTGTGTATACTTTTAGCCTATCCTTTTTAGGCTCATCATAGCTCAGATTTTCTAAGTAATATGTGTGTGTTCTGAATGCATGTTTTATGCTTAGAATAATCAGAAAACATACCTGGAAGTCTTTGAATTTAAGGTGCATTACACATACCTAGCTCCAATCGATTTTTTGCAAATTGTTCTTCCTTCAAGGGTTTAGTGAATATATCTGCAAGCTGCCTCTCGGTTGTGACAAAATCAAGTGTTATATCTTTCTCAAGCACATGATCTCTAATACAATGGTTCCTTATTTCTATGTGTTTAGTTCTTGAGTGTTGAATAGGGTTCTTTGTTAAGTTTATAGTACTAGAATTATCACACAAAATAGGTATAGTTTCAAACTTTAAACCATAGTCTAGTAGGGTTTGTTTCATCCAAAGTAATTGTGCACAACAAGATCCTGCAGCCACATACTCTGCCTTGGTTGTTGATGTAGCTACTGAATTTTGTTTCTTACTAGACCAAGAAACTAGTGAATTTCCTAAGAATTGGCATGTCCCACTATTACTCTTTTTATCAAGCATGCATCCAGCAAAGTCAGCATCAGAATATCCAATTAAATTAAATGCCTCAACCTTGGGATACCAAAGACCTAGAGAGGATGTTCCATTTAGATATTTAAAGATTCTTTTAATAGCCCTCAAATGAGATTCTTTAGGACATGCTTGAAAACGAGCACACACTGAACATAATATCAGGTCTAGATGTAGTACGACAGAGGAGACTTCCAATCATACCTCTATATTTCTTAATCTCCACATCTTTACCGGATTCATCTCTATCAAGCTTTGTTGTTGTGCTCATAGGAGTTGGGCTCACTTTGGCGTCTGACATGCCAAACCATTTGAGTAGCTCCTTTGTATATTTAGTTTGACCAATGAAGATGCCATCATCATATTGTTTGATTTGGAATCCAAGAAAGAAGTTTAGTTCCCCCATCATGCTCATCTCGAATTCACTATGCATTAGCTTTTCAAATTCTTGACATAGAGCATCATTAGTAGCACCAAATAATATATCATCAACATAGATTTGCACAATAATTAAGTCATTCTTTTGGTGTTTCACAAAGAGTGTGGAATGAACTTTACCTCTAACAAAGTTTTGAGAGAGAAGAAATGTACTTAACCTGTCATACCATGCCCTTGGAGCTTGTTTGAGTCCATATAGAGCCTTTTTAAGCTTATAGATAAGTTTTGGATGCTCATAATCCTCAAATCCTGGAGGTTGCTCCACATACACCTCTTCCATGATTACACCATTCAGAAAGGAACTTTTCACATCCATTTGGTAGAGTTTGAAGGATTTGTAGGATGCATATGCAAGGAGCATTCGAATTGACTCTAAGTGAGCTACTGGTGCAAAGGTTTCATCAAAGTCAATTCCTTCTTCTTGGTTATAGCCTTGTGCTACTAATCTGGCCTTATTCCTCGTCACATTTCCAGCCTCATCTAATTTGTTCCTAAATACCCATTTAGTTCCAATTATTGGATAATTGGTGGGTGTAGGAACTAATTCCCAAACATCACTCTTCTCAAATTGATTGACCTCTTCTTCCATAGCCATCACCCAATTTTCATCGTTGATAGCATCATCGACATTTTTGGGCTCAATTTGTGAGAGAAAAGCTTGATGGGAATTAAGATTGTGCAAGGAGGATCTTGTGGTTACTCCTTTAGATGGATCACCAATAATATCACTGGTTGACAGTCCTTTTGGCACCTTCAATGCCGAAATATCTGGTATTACAAGTGGTACAGCTTGTGTGTTGGTTTCATGTTGAGTTGCGGTATCATCATGCAACTCTTCTTCAATCTCAGCAAACCTTTCAGGAGTGTTAGTAATAATATCTCTAGGCTGCTGGCAGAATACATCCTCAACAGAATCAACATTGTTAGTTAACTCAATTTCATCAAAGACCACATGTATTGATTCCTCAACTATAAGTGTTCTTTTGTTGTAAACTCTATAAGCCTGATTCCTCAACTCAAGAACATAGCATGCGGAGTTCACGGCTTCAGCCCAAAAGTAAGTTGGCAATAATTGTTCATTTAGTATTGTTCTTGCCATCTCTTGCAATGTTCGGTTCTTCCTCTATACTACCCCATTTTGTTGAGCAGTTCGAGGAGTCGAGAATGTATGCTCAACTCTATTTTCTTCACAAAAATGATTAAACACAAAGTTATCAAATTCGCCACCATGGTCACTCCTAATCTTTGTTATTTTATAACCATTTTCATTTTGAAGTTTTCTTACTAAAGAGGCAAACTCATAAAGTGCATGATCTTTTTGAGAAAGAAACATAACCCAAGTAAAACGGGAATAGTCATCAACAATGACGAATGTGTAACTCTTACCTCCAAGACTTACCACCTTAATGGGTCCAAACAAGTCTAGATGTAATAGCTCAAGTGGTCTAGTAGTGGAGATGCACTTCTTTTGTTTGAATGAACTTTTGAACTGCATTCCATATTGGCATGCTTGACATACTTTCTCTTTTTCAAACTTCAGCAAAGGTAGTCCCCTTACAAGTTCCTTCTTTTGAAGATTTGATATAAGCTCATGATGTGCATGCCCCAATCGTCGAAGCCAAAGCTCAGCAGTCTCTGTTCTAATATTTAAGCACTTGTTTTCCGGATTAGAGACATCAACCATATTAATAGAATACAAGTTTCCTTGTCTTTTACCAACAAGCAAAGTTTGGTTGTTGTCATTGTTAGTTACTAGGCATTTATTAGATTCAAAAATTACTTTGCATCCACGGTCACATAACTGACTTATGCTAAGTAAATTGAATTTTAGATTTTGAACTAACAACACATGCTCAATGGTTGGATCCTTACCGACATTACCTATACCCAATACCTTTCCTTTTGATTTGTCGCCAAAGGTGACAGAACCTTTACCTCTCATATTTAAGTATGAGAACTTGGACATATCACCCGTCATATGTCTTGAGCACCCACTCATCCCCATTGACCTGTTGCAATGTCAAGTTTTAGGTACCCAAACATGCTTGGGTCCTTGTGAATTAGTCTTGGTACCTTTAGGTATAAACTTTATGGGACAATTCTTTCTCCTAAAGATGCAATTCTTGATTTTGTGTCCATGTCTATTACAATAGTGACAAATGATGTTATGGCTAGATGCAGTTCTAACAAATTCAGTCCTAAAATATGCTTTAGTTTTTCGGATATTAGAGACATAGCTAGACTTAGCTTGAAAAATGTGGTGTGTAGCTCCAAGACCTACCTTTTGTAATGTATGTCTTTGTTGACTTAGAATCATATCTAAACCTTTACTACCATGATCAAAATTTTCAAGCATACTTTTCAGAGAATCCATAGTTTTTTTCAGACCCACATTTTCATGTGCAAGTCTTGTATTCTCTTCTTTACATGTATCAAATTGTTGCACAAGAACCTTTTGTGACTTAGCAAGTGTTTCTCTATCCGCTTTGGCGTCTTCAAAGCCATTATTACACAGGTTTAGATTTTTATCTATTTCTTCATTTTTTATCATACACTCTTTCTTTTCAGATTCTAAAAGTTCAACCTTCCTTTTCAATGCTTTGTTTGTTTTAGCCATAGCTTTAAAACTTTCATATAATTCTTCATATGCATCATGGAGTTCGTCAAAAGAAAAACTAGATGAGTTGGAATGATTTACCTCTTTTTCTTCTTGTGCCATAAGACAAAGGTTTGCCGATTCCTCTTCATCTGATTCATCATCAGAATCAAGGTCATCCCATGCAGTCATTGCTTTCTTACCCTTGTTCTTGAAGTTGTTGAACTTGGGTTTTCGTATGTTGTGACATTCGGCCTTGATGTGCCCGGGTTGATTGCAACCATAGCACAAAGGTTGCTCTTTCTTTGATTCATCAACCTTCACACCTCTGAAGTTTCTACCCTTGAGATTTCTCCTTTTCATAAATTTCACAAATTTCCTTGTAATTAGGGCAACATCTGGGTCATTTTCAAAATCACTCTCATGTGAAGACTTGAGAGCTATATCCTTCTTTCTTTTTGGTTTTTCTTCAAATTTTGACCCATGAACAATGAGACTTCCCACAAGATCATTGTAAGTGAGAGTGTTCATGTCTTTGGCTTCCTCAATAGCAGTAACCTTTGGTTCCTATTCAAAAGGAAGAGATCGAAGAATTTTTGTCACCTTCTCCTTGTTTGTAATGATTTTGCCAAGACAAGCCAAGTTGTTACACAAGATAGTGAATCTTGTGTCAAGTTCTTGTATGGTTTCATCTGGCAATATTTGGAACAACTCAAACTCTCTCATCAGCCGATTCATCTTTGATTCTTTGACTTGGTTTGTTCCTTCATGCGCAATGCATAGAGTACTCCAAATTTCATGTGATGTTTCATATGATCTGACTCTTTCAAATTCGGCTTGACTGATGCCACAAAGGAGTGCATTCTTTGCTTGGGCATCTAGTTTAGCTTTCTTCATTTCAGCTTCACTCCAGGTCTTCATTTCCTTAGTTGGACTTGAGTAAGGAGAGTTTACAACTTCCCACATCTCAAGATTCTTTCCTTCAAGAAAGGTCTTCATGCGAAACTTCCAATGATCAAAGTTGAGGCCATTGAAGAAGGGTGCATTGTTGATGTTGTTTCCCTCAAATGCCATGATCTTTTCTCCTGGATGTTAATCCACAAATGGAGATTCCAAGCTCCGCTACCAATTGTTGGCCCAAAAGTGGCTAAGAGAGGGGTGAATTAGCCTTTTTTGATTAAAAACCTAATTTGGCGTCTCTAATGCCAAACTGTTTTAATCTTTGGATTTTGTGTTTAAGACTACTAATGAACACACTAATTGAAATGCTAAGAGGAAAGGTTAGAGACAGTTTAGACACAGGATTTATAGTGGTTCGCCACACGGGACTACCTCCACTACTCAAGGATCCCCCCTTGAGATTTCTAACACACTCTATTATGGTTTTTCACGGGTTCAACCAATAACCCTTAGTACAAGTTTTTCTCTAGGCTCAACTCTAACCTCACACACTCACCACAAAGCTTTCCTTAGCTTCGTCTTACCCAAACCCACTGATACAAAGTGTACAATTAAGTACTACAACTTTTCCCTTCAAATATTTTCTCTCAATGTATGAACTAAGAAAAGTTTTTCTCTCTTTCTCTTTGCTTGATTGAGAACTGCAAGTGCAACTATATTTGCTTGAATTTTGAAACTCAGTTTAGCAGCTCTCAAGTTCTCTTTGAATCAGCATCTCTTTATATAGGCAAGTTGGATGGTTTGAATTCAAAAGATCCGTTATGTGTCCCTTTCCATCCAGCTGTTTTGTCTCCCGAGGTGCCAGAGCATCAACATTCATAATGCCCGTTTTCCCTTTCACTTTGGCACGAGATCCAGCGATCTGCAGTTTTTTGTCATTGATGTCATTGTTTAGCATAGTCCTAGGTTGGTCCTAGGAAGTTTGAATTCAGCTGATATTTGATTTGTTTAAGGTAGGTTTTTCATTGATTCAGATTCCACAAATGGTAGTGTCCTAGGTTGTTTGACCAATGCCCATAGGGATTAAACAAATCATGTCACATGGTTGGCTTTTTGTTGAAAGCGACATGTCAACTCCACTAACACATCCTCCAATCCCACTCACACTTCTTCCCACATGTTGATGATGATTTGACCATCTTTGTGAGCTGCAATTGATGGTTAGAAGCACAAGATGCTATACATAGGTTTGTATAGGTTTGTCATAATCAAAACCTAGTTAGTACATTTAATCATATAATATTAATTAGCATATTAAATTATATTTAAAGGCGTATTATAATATTATAATCAATGTCACAATTTAATCCAAGTCTTATATTAATAATCATACTTAATTAGGCCTAAGTATGCTTAATTAACCTTAATCATCTTCCTAATCATCAACCGATTCACAAGAAGGACTTAGCCATGCTCAAGGTTTTCCCAAGGCTCTTACACATAAAGAAAGGGGGTAAGTAAGCTGGGTTGGAACTTTTGCTCGCTTTGGTTCCAATTGGCCTGCCTAGTGTGCGGTTGGCTTGGACAGTGCACCAATTTGGCTTTGTGCGAAGTATGTCGCTTTGTTATTGAATGTTGGCTTGTGGAAAGGCGATAAATCAGGTGGGGGCGTGGGTTGGTTAAGTTGGTGCATGATTGATCCTGTGAGAGGCCAATTGGTGTGCTCCTATAGGTGGCCAATTGGCACCAAAGCGAGCAAAGATTCCAACAACGAACTTACGATCTAATTAACATGGAAGTCGTGGAAACTATAATCCCTGGCAAACACCAGTGCTTCAAGTAAAGCAATGGCTTCAGCAACAAAAGAGTCATTATTACCATGGTAAAATATAGAGCCGCCAACCATAAAGTTGCCTGCTTAGAATGACCACCCTAGCTTCAAAGAAGTAATGACAACCCTTGACCTACAACGCGACATCCATATTGAGTTTGTAAATATCAGGTGGATGTACAGACCATGAGGGAAGGTACAACGTGCCATGGCCAGAAGACTCCTGTGGAGAAGATCAAATATGTGACTATTTCAATTGATCCAACTGCCTATTAGTGGTATCGATTACCTGTTGCGGAGACGAATCCACATCCCAAAAAAGATAGCAGTTGCATTGATGACAGACATTCCAGGCCAAATAAAACAAGGGTTAGCATATTCTCGTGTAAGGCTGAGCAACAGATCATGGAAGAAGGCAAAAGAATTACCTTGAGCAACAACAACCTGCTGCAAGGATGGGTGGAAAGGCTGCCAAACCTGTTTAGTCCAAGAACATTGGAACAAAGCATGGTGAAAGATATCGGCCTGTTAGTGATAAAGGGGAAAAAGAGCGGAGGGAGTGATGTTGTGTGCCATTAGGTTTCGGCATGTGGGAAGAGTATCATGCATGACACGCCATGCAAAGATCTTAACCTTAGGCTGAAGATCCAATGACCATACCAAGTTCCAAAAGCGTTTCAACGGCTGAAGATCAGAAGCGGTAGCAACCCCATCAACAGTCTTCTGATCACAATTAAACTGAGCCCAATAAGAAGATTTAATAGAAAAGTCTCCATCCTTTGTGAAGAACCAACATAACTTTTCGAGTCTTGGAAGCATCGATAGAGGGAGCAAATAGACTCCGTATAGCAGGGGATAAATGTGACAACCCATGTAATTGATGCACTATGTGTTTACTTGATGAGGAATGGTGCTGGGATAGGAGCTGGTGTAATTGGCCAACAATTGATTGAGTGGGCTAGCTGTTGGCTTCGGTTGACTAGCATTTGACTCGGATGGATTAATTAGCGGGTGATTAGTCCTAATCGTGGATTAGTGTGTGTGATCAGTGAATGGGAAACTAATTGAGGACTAAGTGTGGGCTGAGTTGGGGCGAGCTGGCTTGGCTTTATTGGTTGAAAAATAAGCATGAGGTGGAGAGGTGCTAAGGCTTGGTGGCAGATTTTGGGAGCAAAGGCAGCAAGTGGCTGCTTAGTCACCTGCTTGCCTTAGCCTAATCTGCCTAAGCCAGCCCCTCACTCCCTCATTTCTGCCAAAACGTGAAGAGAGCTCAGGAGAGAAGGACTCAGTCTTTCTCAAGATTTCCCAAGATACTCTCACACAAAAGAAGGTGGGGTAAGTAGCTGGGTTAAGATTCATGCTTGATTTGGTGCCAACAGGCTTGTCTAGTGTGTTGCTGGCTTAGACAGTGAGTAAGCTTGGTTTGGTGGGAGTTCTGAGGCTTTGTTATTGGGTTATTGCTATGTGGGAAGGCTTTGGCCTAGGTCTGGGCGTTATTTGGTTGAATTGACGCACAATTGGTGCCGTTGGAGGCCAACTAGTGCGTTGGGTGCGCCCAGTTGTCCTTACAAGGGGCTAATTGCGCTTTCCAATGCCTAGTAGGCTTGGATAGGGCAACCTATTGGGGTGTAGGTCTAACAAGCGCCCAAATACTTGTGCTAATGCACCTGGTTAGGGCTGATGACTAGGGTTGATGCACCAATGCAAGCATTAGTGCTAACCGATTGGTCTAGCTTAGCCAGTTGGTGTGTAGGCTAACTTATATGAGTTCTTATTTGATGCTTTGTGTTGCTGTGCTTTCTATTGATGCTTGGTTGTGTGTGGCAAGTGCTAGAAACCCAGGAGTACCAAAGGAAGGGGAAGGGCCTAGTGAGGCCTAAGTCTGGGTAAGTTTGGTTGTCACATATGTGATGGTTGATGATGCTTGCTTGTTGATTAATAGCTCCAATACGCTTATTGATGGCACCAATGGTGCAAATTGATGAAAGATGATATGCCTTGGCTTGTTGACGAGTCTGAAATTCGGGCTGTGCATTTCATGTATAACACTTGCATCATGGCACATGCATAAGATGGTATTGATGATGAGCCTCGCAGTGCCCCTGGGCTGCCTGGTTATATGAGATGATGGTGGTGTTGTGCTAGGCGCCGTGTCTGGTTTGGTAGCAAGTCATGAGCACTTCCAGTGGCTGTGGGCTAAAGAGTAACATTGTTGGTAGGGCTACCAGACCATGTAGGTAGGCCTAGTGCATCATCGCAATAGCTTACCCGTGGGCTGATCACAGTGCATTGATGTTTAGCTGTTGGGTGTTATAGCTGCTTGTTAGTGTCACTGCTGTTACTTGTGTGATCACCGACTTATTGAGTCAGTGGACTCACCCCCCCTCTTTCCACCCCTTTGTTTCAGGGCAAGGAGCTGACTAGCTTGGTGAGGGAAGGCCCGAGAGGCGTACTTTGTTAGTCGATGGGTACTTGGCCAAAACTGCTTGTGTGTATAAGAATAATTGGCTGAAACAACTCACTTAGCACCCCACTTAATGTACAGACCTGATGTATAATAAAGTGTGGTTGTTGTGTGCTTAATTTCGTACTTTAATATGTGATGCTCAAGGTTGATGTTTGCTGCGCGTTTGGGTTAGATGCCCGTCGGGCTAGCTTCTGCCCAATGTTTGATGTAGGCCTTTGGGTGCCCAATGGCATGCTTAGTGATGCACAAGGCACCTGGCCGGTCACATTAAGACGGGGTGTGACAGTTGTGGTAGCGGAGCTTGGTTATATGTAATACGAAGGGGCTTAGGTTAAAAGGCTGCTAAAGGCTACTACCCATCACTAGTAACCGTGGGATGGTGAGAGCTAATTATGTGTGTTGGTTTCTTTGTACTTGGGTGTAGGTAAGCCATCAAAGTGAAGGATGGGAAAGGAGGTATTTACGGGTGTTGCTGCTCAAAATGAGCAAACCGTACATTATGCGGAGGATGAGGCCGATGAGACTCATGTTCCAGGGGATGCTGGTGATGAGTTGCCCAGCGAAGCAGAGTATTCAGATGCCTCCCAAGAGATGCCTTTGGAGGTGCTGAAGGCTGGTTTGCATGGTGTTAATAGGGCAGTTGAGACTATCGCGGAGGCGATTGCTGCTGATCAAAAAAGTAGAGAGGACCCGGTACTCCGAGATCATAGTGGGGAATCAACTTTGGTGACAATTGTGAAACTTGACCCACCAACATTTTCCGAGGCTGAAAATGAAGAACCACAGCGATTTCTCGATGATGTGTGGAAATGTTGCTGAGTGATGGAATGCACTGATCATCGAGCAGTTGATCTTGCTGCTTTTCGGTTAAAGGGGGATGAAGCTAACAATTGGTATGATGCCAAAATGAGGGAGAGGATGCCTGTTGCTGCCCCGTGGACCTGGACTGAGTTTCGTGCCGCATTTCTTGAACGATTCCTGCCTGAGAGTGTTAGGGATCAAAAAGCTGTGGAATTTGAACTCCTAAGGCAAGGGGACATGACAGTGGGAGAGTATGAGTCCAAGTTCACAAACCTGTCTAAGTATGCCTTGCATTTGATTCCTGATTAGCGGAGGAAGATCAAAAGGTTCATTGGAGGACTGAAGGGTTATATTTATAACTCATTAGTGGCTATACCATTTAGCTCTTATGCTGAAGCAGTAGACAAAGCTCGGGCAATTGAGATGAAGACCCAAGCTAAAAGAGCTGAGGCAAGTGCCAAGAGAACAAGGCATGACAACACTCAAGGCCAACCAAGTTTTTTTGCTGGTGGTGGCCAATTCCGAGGACGTGGGAAAACAGGGTTGTGGGTTAACATACCTAGGGCCCGATTTAGAGGCATTTCTAGTTGCGGTGCCTCAAGCTTTGGTGGGAGTTCGACGAGACCTATAGTCAGCCAAAACAGGGGTGCACAAAGTGCGCAGGTAAAGCCCAACTCCGTATGTTTTATGTGCGGCCAGTTTGGTCATATGTCGCGGGAATGCCCAGTAAGGCAGAACATATGTTATTCTTGTGGGTAGCCAGGGCATAGAGCTCGGGAGTGTTATGTTGGACAACCATCAATGGCATCCAGTGTGGCTTCTCCACCACCTAGGCCACCACGGGCTGATAGCCAATCCTCTGTCCGTGGCAGAGGAGGTACTGGCCGTGGAGCCTTTGGTAGGGGCAGCAACTATCAACTGGGGCAAGGACATGCGCGAGTATTTTGCTTGACCCAGGAGGATGCTGGAGCCTCCAACACAGTTGTGACAGGTATCTTAAAAGTTAAATTATGTCCTGTATTATGTTTAATTGATACGAGGTGTACTCCTTTCTTTGTAAACATTCATTTTGCGAAGTACTTTGAGGATGCACCTAGTGATTTGGGTAGCCCATTGGTTATGTACACCCCACTTGATGAGCGGGTCTTTGTGGACAAAGTATATCGGGAATCTGATATTTGTGTGTTAGAACACCATTTACCAGCTGACTTGTTGTTGTTACCTATGGCTGATTTTGATGTAATTTTGGGTATGGATTGGCTTTCTCGGCATGGTGCACGGGTAGATTGTGCAAATAAGTTGGTGAAGTTTCAGCCCTCAGGGGAGGCAGAATTCATTTTCCAAGGAAAGTTTGTCTCTTCATAACCCCGAATAATTTCTGCAGTGAAGGCAACTCGGGTGATGCGACATACAAATTGCTTATATTTGGCGTCGGTGTGGGTGAGTCGAAAATTTCCATTGATCAAGTACCAGTTGTTAAAGAATTTGTTGATGTTTTTCCTGACGACTTGCTAGGGTTACCACCGGAACGAGAAATTGAGTTTGGCATTGAGCTTGAGCCGGGGGCAGAACCCGTATCAATTACACCTTATCGAATGGCTCCTACAGAATTGCGGGAATTGAAAACTCAGTTGCAGGACTTGTTGGACAAGGGATTTATCAGACCTAGTGGAGCTTCGGTTATGTTTGTCAAGAAGAAAGATGGCTCAATGAGAATGTGTGTGGATTATCGACAATTAAATAAGCTAACAATACGAAACAAGTACCCTTTGCCTCGTATTGATGATTTGTTTGATCAGTTGCAAGGGGCAAGACACTTCTCTAAGATTGACTTGAGATCAGGTTACCATCAGTTAAGAATTAAGGAAGAGGATGTGAGGACAACAGCCTTTAGGACAAGGTATAGGCACTATGAATTTTTAGTAATGCCGTTCGGACTTACTAATGCACCTGCAACTTTTATGGACTTAATGAACCGAGTGTTCAAGCAGAACCTTGACAAATTTGTGATTGTGTTCATTGATGATGTGCTTATTTATTCAAAGACTAAGGAGGAGGATGCAGAGTATTTAAGAATTGTGTTGCAAATCCTACGAAAAGAAAAGCTATATGCTAAGTTTTCAAAATGTGAGTTCTGGTTGGAAAAAGTTTCATTCTTGGGTCATGTCATATCGGCTGAAAGTATTGAGGTAGACCCGTAGAAAGTGGAGGCAATTGTTAAGTGGCCGAGGCCGACCAATATGACGGAGGTACGAAGTTTCCTTGGGCTGGCGGGATATTACCGTCGGTTTGTTGAAGGCTTCTCCTCTATTGTTGCACCATTGTGCGGACTGACTCAAAAGAAGAAACCATTTATTTGATCTGACGCTTGTGAGGCCAGTTTCCAAGAGCTGAAACATAGGTTAACCTCAGCACCAATACTTGCTTTACCCAAAGAAGATGGTGTGTATATTGTGTACTGTGACGCGTCGAGAGTTGGTTTGGGCTGTGTCTTGATGCAGGATGGCAAAGTGATTGCCTATGCCTCTCGGAAACTCAAAAAAAAAAATGAAGAGAATTACCCAGTGCATGACCTTGAGATGGCAGTAGTAGTCTTTGCATTGAAAATTTGGAGACATTATCTGTACGGGGAGCCTTGTGAAATTTACACGGATCATAAAATCCTGAAATACATAATGGAACAGCGGGATTTGAATTTGAGGCAACGTAGATGGGTTGAGTTACTTAAGGATTATGATTGTACAATTAAATACCATCCAGGAAAAGCCATTGTTGTGGCTGGTGCCCTTAGTTGAAAATCTATTGGCAGCTTGGCACATCTTAGTGTGGTCAGGAAGCCTGCAGTTAAGGCTTGGCATGATTTGCTGGATCAGGGCTTGTATTGTGCCATTGCCGCATCAGGGGCATTGTTAGCTCACTACCAGGTGTGTCCAACTTTGAATGACGAAATTGCAAGGGCTCAAGATGATGATGCTGAAACTAAATCGTGGAAAGAAAAAGTGAAACAAGGGGAACAAGCTGGGTTTGTGATTACTGATGATGGCATACTAAGGTTCGGTACAAGAATGTACGTTCCTGATGTCGGGGATCTCCGTAGCAAACTTCTAAAAGAAGCACACCAAACCCGATACACCTTACATCCAGGATCCACCAAAATGTACCATGATTTAAAAACACATTGCTGGTGGAATAACATGAAGAGGAACGTGGCCGATTATGTCTCCAAATGCTTGATATGTCAGCAAGTAAAAGGAGAACATAAAAAACCACCGGGATTGCTTTAGCCCTTATCAGTTCCAGAATGGAAGTGGAAAAGAATCACCATGGATTTTGTTAGCGGATTACCGCGGACTGCAGGTGGGTTTGATTCTATATGGGTGATTGTTGATCGATTGACCAAGTCTGCTCATTTTCTTCCAGTAAAGACTACCTATAACTTTGCGAAGCTAGCATAAGTATATGTTGATGAAATTGTGAGGCTACACGGTGCCCGTTTTGATAGTATCTGATCGAGGCCCTCAATTTACATCAAGATTTTGGCGAAGCTTCCAACATGCTATGGGGACTCAGCTTGATTTGAGTACTGCATTCCACCCTCAAACAGATGGGCAAAGCGAACGGGTGATACAAATTCTGGAATACATGCTGCGAGCTTGTGTGCTAAATTACGGAGATGGTTGGAATAAATATTTGTCGTTGATTGAATTTGACTACAACAATAGTTACCAATCAAGCATTGGTATGGCCCCATATGAACTACTGTATGGCCGCAGGTGTAGAATTCCAATATGTTGGAATGAAGTGGGGGTCAGGAAATTACTAAGGCCTGAAATTGTTGAGGAAACGGCCGAGAAAGTAAGGGTGGCACGAGAGAATCTTGCCGCTACTCAAAGTAGGCAGAAGTCCTATGCAGATAATAGGAGACGGGAATTGGAATTCTCAGTTGGGGACATGGTATTTCTTAAGGTGTCGCCCACAAAAGGGTTACTACGGTTTGGAAGGAAAGGTAAACTAAGCCCATGCTATCTGGGTCCATTTGAAATACTTGAAAAAGTCGGACCAGTGGCGTACCATCTTGCATTACCCCCGAATTTGTCGCATATTCACCCGGTGTTTCATGTATCATTGTTAAGGAAATATCTGCCAGATCCCTCACATGTCTTAGCACCGCAAGAGATTCAATTAGGAGAGGAACTCACTTACTGGGCGCAGCCAGTAGAAATAATAGACAGGGAGGTGCGCAAACTTCGTAACAAAGAGATTGCCTTTGTGAAAGTTTTATGGGAAGACACCTCTGGACAGGAGGTTACTTGGGAGTCCGAAAAAGAAATGCTGAACAAGTATCCACATCTATTTTCAGGTAAATTCGAGGATGAATTTTAAATAAGGGGGGAGATGATGTGACAACTGATGTAATTGATGCACTATGTGTTTACTTGATGAGGAATGGTGCTGGGATAGGAGCTGGTGTAATTGGCCAGCAATTGATTGAGTGGGCTAGCTGTTGGCTTCAGTTGACTAGCATTTGACTCGGATGGATTAATTAGCGGATGATTAGTCCTAATCGTGGATTAGTGTGTGTGATCAGTGAATGGGAAACTAATTGAGGATTAAGTGTGGGCTGAGTTGGGGCAAGCTGGCTTGGCTCTATTGGTTGAAAAATAAGCATGAGGTGGAGAGGTGCTAAGGCTTAGTGGCAGATTTTGGGAGCAAAGGCAGCAAGTGGCTGCTTAGTCACCTGCTTGCCTTAGCCTAATCTGCCCGAGACAGCCCCTCACTCCCTCATTTCTGCCAAAACTTGAAGAGAGCTCAGGAGAGAAGGACTCAGCCTTTCTCAAGATTACCCAAGACACTCTCACATAAAAGAAGGTGGGCTAAGTAGCTGGGTTAAGATTCATGCTTGATTTGGTGCCAATAGGCTTGTCTAGTGTGTTGCTGGCTTAGACAGTGAGTAAGTTTGGTTTGGTGGGAGTTCTGAGGCTTTGTTATTGGGTGATTGCTATGTGGGAAGGCTTTGGCTAAGGTCTGGGCGTTGTTTGGTTGAATTGACACACAATTAGTGCTGCTGGAGGCCAATTGGTGCGCTGGGTGCGCCCAGTTGTCCTTACAGGGGGCTAATTGCACTTTCCAGTGCCTAGTAGGCTTGGATAGGGCAACCTGTTGGGGTGTAGGTCTAACAAGCGCCCAAATACTTGTGCTAATGCACCTGGTTAGGGCTGATGACTAGGGTTGATGCACCAATGCTTGGTCAGCTTGGCCAGTTGGTGTGTAGGCTAATTTATATGAGTTCCTATTTGATGCTTTGTGTTGCTGTGCTTTCTATTGATGCTTGGTTATGTGTGGCAGGTGTTGGAAACCCAGGAGCACCAAAGGAAGGGGAAGGGCCTAGTGAGGCCTAAGTTTGGGTAAGTTTGGTTGTCACATATGTGATGGTTGATGATGTTTGCTTGTTGATTAATAGCTCCAATACGCTTATTGATGGCACCATTGGTGCAAATTGATGAAAGATGATATGCCTTGGCTTGTTGACGAGTCCGAAATTCGGGCTGTGCATTTCATGCATAACACTTGCATCATGGCACATGCATAAGATGGTATTGATGATGAGCCTCGCAGTGCCCCTGGGCTGCCTGGTTATATGAGATGATGGTGGTGTTGTGCTAGGTGCCGTGTCTGGTTTGGTAGCAAGTCACGAGCACTTCCTGTGGCTGTGGGCTAAAGAGTAACATTGTTGGCAGGGCTACCAGACCATGCAGGTAGGCCTAGTGCATCATCACGATAGCTTACCCGTGGGCTGATCACGGTGCATTGATGTTTAGCTGTTGGGTGTTATCGCTGCTTGTTAGTGTCACTGCTGTTACATGTGTGATCACCGGCTTATTGAGTCAGTGGACTCACCCCCCTCTTTCCACCCCTTTGTTTCAGGGCAATGAGCAGACTAGCTTAGTGAGGGAAGGCCCGAGAGGCGTACTTTGTTAGTCGATGGGTACTTGGCCAAAACTGCTTGTGTGTATGAGAATAATTGGCTGAAACAACTCACTTAGCGCCCCACTTAATGTACAGACCTGATGTATAATAAAGTGTGGTTGTTGTGTGCTTAATTTCGTACTTTAATATGTGATGCTCAGGGTTGATGTTTGCTGCGCGTTTGGGTTAGATGCCCGTCGAGCTAGCTTCTGTCCAATGTTTGATGTAGGCCTTTGGGTGCCCTGTGGCATGCTTAGTGATACACAAGGCACCTGACCGGTCACGTTAAGACGGGGCGTGACAATAAACATCGTGGCAACCAGATCAAAGTTGCAAATGTGGGACCTAGTGTCAATGAGTTGAGAGACAATAGAGGGTAAAGAGGAGGAACTCGGTCGGGTGAGAACCTGGAACTTCCAGGGGATGGGGATCTAGGGATCACCTTAGATTTTGATATTTTGACCATCCCCAATCGTTCAGATCAGCCCACGACGTGAGATATCACAAGCTAGCCAAATACTGCGTCAAGTAAACGACGGCTTATTGCCCAGAGGAGCTTGTAGAAAAGAACAATCTCGATAATACTTGGCTTTAAGAATTCTGGTATAAAGAGATGATTCCTGATGAAGCAGTCTCCACCCTTGCTTTGTTAGCAATTAAAAGCATGGAGATCAAGAAACCCCAACCCATCCTGAGATTTAGGGTTGCACATGCGAATTCAGCTCATCCAATGTACCTTATTAGCATCAGAATTATAACCCCACTAGACCTTGCATATAAGCTGAGCCAAATCATAGCATAAAGCATCTAGGATCCTAAAAACACTCATATCATAAGCAGGAATAGCCTGTGTTACTACTTTAATGAGAACCTCCTTGCCGGCACAGGAGAAAAGCTGACCCTCCAGCCTTGGAGGCGAGATCATATACGATCTTTAATATGTTGAAAAGCAAGCTCTTTTTCCTGCCAAGTTATGATGGTAGACCAAGATATTTAGCATCTTGGGTTTCCATTGGTACTTCTACAATTTTTCAAGATTGCTGACTTGCACTCAGGGGTGCAATTGGGGCTGAAGAGAACGCTGGACTTCTGCCTGTTAATACACTAGCCCAAGAGACCTTCATACTGTGCTAAAATTCTTCTCAAAATACCTATGCCTTGCACAGAATTTTCAGATAACAACAAACAAACTGTCATCTGCAAAGAACAAATGCAGATTACCGGCGCATTGGTGCACACCACAATACCCTGAAGAAGCTGTTGCTGAACGGATTTATTGATCAGAAGCGAAAATACTTCAGTACTGAACAAAAAAAAGTATGATGACAAAAAGTCACCCTGTCTAAGACCACGAGTAGGCAAAACTGGACCAAAAGTATCTCCATTAAGTTGAATGAAGAAGGATATTGATGTCACATACAGCGCATCCACTGAATCCATTTCTTAAAAAAACCCATATGGCGTAGAACTTGTCATACAAACATCCATTGGACACGGTCATAACCCTTAGCCATGTCTAATTTAACCGCCATAAGGCTCCTTGCGCCTTTCTTTCTTTGATGAAATGAGTGATCACATAGGCAAATAGAACGTCTAATTTTCATAAATTTGGGGCTTAGAATTCTGGATTTGGGCTTCCGCGTCACGTGTTCAAATGGCTATTTGCCAAAAACGCTTTGTGAAAGCAACATAGAGGCTTGAATCTGCTACTCTGGCTAACTCTCTGCCACTATCTAATCCTATTTTCTTTTTGTGAACCCACCATTTCATAACATAGCAGATATCCTAGATTTCTTAACCAGATTTTATGCTTGGGTCAATGATAGTGGCTTGGATTTGCTGTGTTCACTTGCAATTGTTGTTGTTTCACTTTCAGATTTCTGATTTGTGACAAATGTTGCTTTAGAAACTTAGAACTTTTGGTGTAACAATTGGGGTAAGTTCCACTTCAATTTGATAAAATAGATCTTCAAATGTTCAGATAAAGCTTCCAATAATGGGTTTGTGCAGTCACCCTTCACTTTCCCAGCATCATCCTGTCTAATGTTTTTAAGGCAAAATTTAATCCCTTCAACACAGGAAAAAGACACGTAGTAGCTAGTGAGACTTGAGATGAAAGTTCCAGGCACTTGTGTGTCCAGAGCACCATGGACCCATAGAGAAACAAGTTTTAATATACTAGTATAACGAATATATATGTGTATCTAAAAAATAAAGAGAAAAAAGAAAGAGAGAGAAGAGATGAATTAATTGATTAATGATATGTTAATTAATATGATCATCATCATCATCACAACCACATGAACATCTCACATGTTCTGCAAAAACGTGGTGTTAGGCATGATTCTCACCAGTCACCACCTATATCTGCCAATAATTGGTGATACCACAAATCATATTTTTATCCTGAACGTTTCTCTACCCGACTACTAATAGATTTTGCTTCTCAATGAAAAAGGGGGGCCTCATTCCATTCATCCACTTAAACTAAAACCACCCACATCGAGCCCCAAAGATCTCTAGGAAAAAAAAAATAAAAAATTAAAAGAACAAAGACCCAACAAAGGAAAAGAAGACCAGGCGGCGTGATCACTGTAAGGCAAAGTGTGTAGCAGGATTTCAATTTTAAAATTTCTAAATCATATGGATCAAAATTTCAAACAATCATGCAAGCCTAACTAACAACCAAAGTCAAACAGTTCATCAGAATATATACTTGACCATTACAGATTTTAGATTTTATCATCAATCAGTTAAGATATATTGCAGCATTCGCATATCACTAAGATCCACTGTATTTCTACTGAAGAAGAATGATGGATTAATTATATGCGGTCCAATAGCTAGGAATTGTAATCAAAACCGCAAAATTTGTGGCTATTAGTCAGTCATTTTAACTGAAAGCCTACATGCATGTAACCATCAGGAATATATTGCAGCAACAGATTCTGTGATCTTTGTTTTTTCTTTTTGTTTCCAGAGGATACTGATTACTCAGTCTCCTAAAAAATATGCTTGTAGCTAGGCAGGGATAGGGTAGGATTTTTTTGGATCAAAATCTCTGTTATATATGCATGATCTAAAATATAGACTAAATCCTTATTCACACACACAATACGGCATCAATGTGTTTTTTTTTTTTTTCTATATGACAAACAGAAGAATGTATTGTGGTGCTTCTGTTATCATCATAGTAGTCATCATTATCATTTGTAGGCAGTAGCATCACCTGATTACCTTATGAAGCAATAATTGCAGCCAATCAACCAGTAAATTATTAATGTTAGCATCATTAACAAAATGCATACATACAGTACAAATGCATCTTGCGGCTGCAGCTTGGGTCATGGAGAGAATGTGATAGAATATGATCAACTATAAATATATATACATATATATATGTATAAATTTAGCTAGAAAAGAAGTCCACTGAAATTAAACTTTTGTGCCTTGTGCCACATCAGCATTCTCTCAGTATATATACCCAGATAGAGAATATATATAGTCAAGAACTCAAAGAGATATAGTTCAAGTGAGCTCTATATATCCATTTGTTGCATTCTTCATCCACCATCAACTTTGACATATAATTAGCATCCTCTTCCTTTATATATACACATATATATGTCCACAAAAGTAGCAGCCGAGAATTTCCCAGCTCCATTGCCGGCGGGGGAGGGCGGGAACAAGCCGGTGGTGGTAATTAGAGAGTATGATGAGAAGAAAGACAAGGTAGGTGTGGAGGAACTGGAGAGGAGGTGTGAGATTGGGCAGAGAGGGAAATCTTTCCTCGTCACTGACCTTATGGGTGACCCTATTTGCCGTGTTAGGCTTGTTCCTTCACATGTTATGCTGGTAACTAGCTAGTCTATATATATTCACCATCCATCCTCAACCCAATTTTCATCATCAATTGCTACACTATATATATATATATGTATATATATATTACATTGCTTTTGGTCACTATATAATTATGATGTTAAAGTTGTGCCATATATTTTGTATGTTAATATATGAACAGGTTGCAGAATATGGTGAGGAAATAGTTGGGGCTATAAGAGCTTGTGTTAAAACTGTTACAAGAGGCAACTCCTCAGTTTATGTAAAGCTGGCATACATTCTGGGACTAAGGGTCTCCCCAACACATAGGTCTCTGTCTTCATCTCTCTCTCTCTCTTTTTACTTTATCCACTAAAAACTTTTCCCCCTTTTTTTTTTTTCTCCTCTTTGCCTCGTCATTAATTTGCTCTCTTCCGTTACTTCTTCATTATTAATATGATAATATCCATCATCCACCCCCCATCATAAGCAGAAGAAGAAGAAGAAGAAGAAGAAGACCACCAATAGATTCGTTTTTGCGTGCCTGTTAATGCTTTTAGATTCTTTTATTTCCGTTAAGTTTGTTATTGCCATTCCTTTTCCAACTTTCGTTGCCATTCATATTATTTATATCATTGTCCCTTTTTCTTTTCTTTTTTATTAAAAAAAAATGGATTAGAGACATCAACAAAAATAACAAGAATAAGTAGAAGAAGACCAATGAGAGGAAACGTTACTTTATTCAATGTTTTCATTCACCAATTATCTGTGTGTCCTTTCGGTGGTGGTTATGGTGTGCACACAAAATGCTTCATGACAACATCTACATAACATAAGATAGATAGATCTTAACCCCTTTTTTTTGTCTTTTTTTTTTTTTGTGTGTGAGGAAATATGCACCCTTCCTTTGCGAAACTTTGAACCGTTTTTCTCTTCTTACTTGACTATACTAACATATCATTAGTATCATCCTTTACTTTCAATCTTGCGTGTTGCATTTTCATGTGGGTTCTAGCCTCTAGGAACCATACCCACCTTACAAAACACGATTAGATTCTATTAAAAAGAGAAACATTGTTCCTCGTATCATGGAATGAGGCAATAGAAGAAGAAAATAAAAAAAAAAAAAAAGAAGAAAAGCTAGCTACCCCTTCTCTGTCCTTGACACATGCATCCCCCTACAAAAGTGAGCTTCTTCTTTTCTTTTTTATTCTTTTTAAAAAATTATTTTTGTCGATAATACTATGATGATATTCTTCAGTACAATGTGGGGGGGCTACTTTTTATTAGAATTAGAATGGCCATAGACAAGAGATGTCTCATTCCTCTCTTTGTTTGTACCTGCTAACTAATTTGGCTTGAACAAAGACATGGTCCACACGTTGGTAGCCTATGTCTGCAGCACCTGGCAAGGCAAAATTTTCAATAGGACTAATAATAAAATTAAGCCACCCATGCACTAGCTACTATCTTCCCACAAAATTCCCTCCACTTTCTTTGTTCTTACCTTTTATATATATGTAGGTTTGGGTTTCCTTACTTTTTAATTTTTGTAAATACGGGCATCTAATTTGTAACCGAAGGAAAATGCTCAACTAAGTAACTTTTTAACTTTTATTCCGCATATTGGGGCAAAGGACAAACCCAACCAAAATCACCACTCCTTTCTCTTCAACTCTTTCTCATGAGACCACTTTGCATCAATTGACTAGTAACTAGGAAGAATTCACGAGTTCAATGTGTATTAATTAATTAGGGCCCTTTAATTGCATAGGAGAGAGAGACCCAGTGTCTTAAGTTTTCAATCCTTAAACAAGTATAGGTGATGTGATGGTAACCCATTACTAGAATATTATTATTCCCCACTCTTGATGATAAAAGATTAATATTGACTCTCTCTCTTTTTTTTTTTTTTTTATCTTAAACAAAATTGTGGGATGTAGGAGGCTTGGCATTGGCACAAAATTGGTTCAAGAGACAGAGAATTGGTGCAAAAGTGAAGGGGCGGAGTATGCATACATGGCCACAGACTGTGCCAATGAGCCATCCATCAACTTATTCACCAGGAAGTGTTCATACACAAAATTCAGGAACCCTGCCATGTTGGTTCAACCTGTTCATGCCCATTACAAGCCAATTGCCTCTGGCATAGCTATAATTCGAATCACCCCGCGGCTCGCGGAAGCAATCTATCGTCGAGTATTCGCCAATGCCGAATTTTTCCCAAAGGACATTGGCACAATTTTGTCTAGCAAGCTCAATTTGGGCACATTCATGGCTGTGTACAAGAAATGCCTCCCACCCAAGTGGGATCCCAAGACCGGGATTCTCCCACCAAGCTTTGCAATGCTAAGTGTGTGGAACACCAAGGAAGTGTTCAAATTACAGGTGAAAGGAGTGTCCAAGTTAACCTACGCATGTTGCACAGGCACTAGGTTGTTGGATGCCTGGATGCCATGGCTAAGGTTGCCTTCATTCCCTGATGTGTTCAGGCAATTTGGGGTGTATTTCCTGTATGGGCTGGCAATGGAAGGCAAGAAGTCATGCAGGCTCATGAAGGCCCTATGTCGGTTTGCACATAACATGGGTAGGGATGATGATGGGTGTGGGGCCCTGGTGGCCGAGGTGGGCCAGATGGACCCAGCCAGGGATGCGATCCCACATTGGAGGAGGTTCTCTTGGGCCGAAGATCTGTGGTGCATCAAGAGACTTTCTGGTGATGATGATAATGAGATGAAGAAGCATGATGGTGATGGAAGATGTGGGCCGTCGGATTGGATGAAACATAGATCTTCTTCAGTCATTTTTGTTGACCCACGTGATATTTGACAAGGCAATCTCATGCCATCATGTACTAGGTTGCAAATTGTTGTAACTCTTATACGTCAACGTCCAAAAGAAGAAGAAGAAGAAAAAAAGTGTCAATAGCCGCCATTTGAGACGAGATATCTAACTGTCAACTTAATCACCTCCTCATCATTAACAAGAATCTGAAATTTTCACTTTACAATTGTCGAATTTGTCTCTAGCTTATGTTTTTTGGCAAATGAAATTGAAGAAGTACCACCAGCCGCCATTAATTGGTTTAAGGCAAACCAACTTACCAATTACAAGTTTACAACAACATGAACTTTGAAGTTAGCGCTTCATACATGCAACCTACAAACGAAGCAGAACTTGTTGGAATGGAAATATGTTAGTAATGGTAGGATTGTCACTTTAGCAAATTACTTTGCTGAAAAGAAGAAGGGACAAAGATAATTAGAACATATACAGGACCCGCAGTTTGGTAGTATTTGAAAGAAATACAGGGTTAAAATTTTTTTTTATCCTTACACTTCAACGATTTCGCAACTCTTTTCTTAATTTCACTCATGATGTCTCTGAAGTCCCAATTTATCAGGAGCACAATATTCTTTATACATGCTATGGCAGGTAGGTTGTTGTGTTGATGGCACATGTCTTATGAGCCCGTGACTCTAGATTTTTTTATTCTTTTTATATTTTTCTTTTTTTCCCAAAATACTAAACTTCCTATTTTAATCAAATAAATCTGTTTCTTTTCAAAACCATATTATTTTATCATTTAGAATTTGAATATTTTTCATTATAAGAAAAGAATTTAATTTTTTTAACTCTCTTTTTTTTTTCTTTTTTGAAGACCATAGTCACCAACAATCCCACCATCCACTGCCATCCTCTTCACACATGAGAAAAATAACATCACCAATTTCTCCTCTTTGTCCGAACCTGAACAACCAGGAAAAACAACACCATCAATTTCTCCTCTTTTTCCAAACAGGAAGAACCACAAAATCCACAACCTCAGTAATCAATTTCTACCATATAGGTCTTTCTCTTCATCTCTCTCCCAACCTCTCTCTCGGTTCTTGGGCAAAACCCATCAACGAACCAACCACCATCGCCGCACCAACACCACCGCCTCACCCCTACACTGTCCATATCACTGTGACCCACCTTCCACCATCGTCCTGTTGGATTTTGATCCAATAGTTAAATCAAAATAATAAATAATAGAGAAATTGTTCTCTAGTCTCCTTCTCCTCCTAGAGCCAAAATCTCTAACTAGATCTCTAGATTTTTTGGCAATTGTAATTCTTTTGTGAAGAGTTCTTCGCTCATGCCTTGTGTGGATTACTTGTGGAGGCGATACTCGAGAGATGATCACTGTGGTTTACGACAACCAAGTGAACGAGTGATAAGAAGAGTTCTTTTCAAATTTGCTACGATCTCCAGTATTCGTGTAAGTACTAGATACCCTCTTTGATATATGTTCAATTCATGTTATGGAATCAATCTGCATAAAATCTGTTGCGCAATTAGAATGTTTACTCCCTTTGATTCCAACAGTGGTAGCGGAGCCTAAGTTACCAATCAATTGAACATGATTTGTATGTTTAAAATTTTTCGGCAGTATTACTAAAGAGATCGTTCTCTTTATTATATATGATATAATAACAAGATTCCTTTATGACATGATTATTAATTCACGATTTAGAAGAAACAAATCAGATTTGTTTCAAGTCAGACAATTTGATCAAAGCAAAGACTACCCGTCATCATTATGAGATAAATAGTAGCCACACTTTCGTTTTGGAAAAGTTTCAATTGCAA
Organism: Turnera subulata; assembly: GCA_028386065.3. Taxonomy (NCBI): domain Eukaryota; kingdom Viridiplantae; phylum Streptophyta; class Magnoliopsida; order Malpighiales; family Passifloraceae; genus Turnera; species Turnera subulata. Next base: position 104,264 of record JAKUCV010004724.1, on the reverse strand, counting down.
ATTGGATTAGCAGTTGTTATCGGTAAAATTTTTTTATTAGATAAAGATATGTCGATAAATTATTTTGTTTTGTTTTAATGATGATTTGGACAAAACAATGATCCAGACGAAATGCTTGCTTTGATTTTTAAGAGAAGAAGATTTATTATTCTAGTAAATCAGATTTTTATACCAAAGTTTTGTTTCCTCTAGTCGAGTTTGATCGATTGTCTTACAAACAAATTAGATTTGTTTTAAAGCTAGATTTGTTTTAAAGCTAGATTTGTCTATAAAACTATTTTCATTATTTTTTATTAAAAAAATTGAATTCGGTAACTTGAATTCAAACATATTGGATCTGATTCAATGCTATTAAAATCAAATCAGTTGTTTTGGTTTTATCGATTTTGAAAATAAATAAATAAAAAGAAAACTTTATATTTGACAGATTATGAAAGTTAGGTTTTACAAGTGTTGTAAAACACCTAAACTGGTCTTAAGAAGGAATGCTGCCAATTTTATTCTTTTTATTAAATTGTTTGTTTCTAAACACAAGAATATACATGTTTTAATTTTAATAGATGTTAATATAATTAACTATTCTATATATTATATTAATGAAATTAATATATAACATATATAATAATAATTTTATTCAATAAGATTGAATAAAATAGTAATAATTGTGGGTATATTTTCAAGAGTTGAAAATTATCATTGCAGAATTACTATAACATATAAATTAATTCTGCATTAGATGAATGCATCTAGGGGTGTATATTTTTCATGGTGAACTAGATATGGACTTAGTATACAATATGATTGTACATTTGCATAATTTTATTGCTTTTGGTAAAGAGGACCTGTGTGTCTTGCCTCTTTATAAAATTCTCTCTTGTAAGTCACCTCAAATACAACCTTTAAAATATTATGTAATTAGAATACATAGGTTAGATTAGAGAAGGCGATCAATGAAGGCCATAGAGATGATGCCAATACAAGTCCGAAGTTGGAGATCAAGTACATAGGATTTATTTGATTTCTTTGGGTTGTAAAATCATGCATATAGGACAAGTCCATATCTAGGTCACATTATTTTATTGTATGTGTATGATGATGCATGTCCAACGCATGCCACTATGTATGATGAGACTTTAAAATAAGAAATCTCTTAATGAATAAATTAAGATGAATAAGCCTTCTATTAATGTGGGGATAACTAGAGTTCGCTTTAGTTGTGGGTTGTTAGGTAAACCCAAACCCAATACTATATTGGACATCTTCAGACCATATTAATGGATTTGTCTTAACTAGTTTTTGTAGCTTGTTGGGTAAACCTAAGGCTAATTAACTAGAGGCAATATTGGGATATATATATTAGAGATGTATGTTATCAAAAAGTTGATAACTCAATGAATTTAATAGTTATATAAGATGTAACTGGCATGAGATGCCTACCATTAAAACTAAAATTGGCTTGTTGGGTAAATCCAAGGTTTAATTTTAGTCAAATAGATATTGACCCACTAGCAGAACTATGCGTTTGTTTTCCCTGATTAATTGTAAGGGGGTATTCATTCGTAACAAAATAGTGGAGTAAAATGCTATCATTTAAGACCTTATTATTTGCATTCATTTTTGCATGATCATACTCTAATTTTCTTTTTATGCTTCACATTCAGGTCATTGAAAATGTCCAACGCTGAATTGAACCTACATAACATACTTGATGCTAACAAATTGATTGGGTCAAACTTTACTTATTGGTTTAAGAATCTTAAAATTGTTTGTAAGATCAGAGAAAATCAATTATATATTGGATGATCCAGTACCCCTTGTGCCAGTAGATGATGTTCCCGCCTTGGAACAAATGGCTTACTTGAAGCACACAGTGAGAAGACAACGTGCATTATACTTGTCTCTATGTCTTTAGAGCTCCAAAAGCAACATGAGAAAATGGATGCTTATGCGATAATCATCCATATTAAGGAGTTGTTTGAGAAACAAACTCGTACTGAATGCTATGATATCTCAAAACAATTGTTTCGTTGTAAGATGGCTGAAGGTTCCTCTGTTGGGCCACATGCACTTATGATGCATGGCTATATTAAAAGGCTTGCCACTTTGGATTTTGTGATGGACAAAGAGTTAAGTGTAGACTTATTTCTACAATCCCTACCTAATTCTTTTGCACAATTTGTGCTTAGTTATCAAATGAATGGGATTATCACAATAATTCCTGAACTGATTAAAATGTTTAATATTGCTGAAGCGACCCTTAAGAAGGATAAAAAAGTAGTGATGGTTATTGAGTCTTCCAAAGGTAACAAAGGAAAGACTAAAAAGAATGGAACTATCAAGACAAAATGGGGTATCAAGAAGAAAGACAAGGTTGTTGCCAAAGAGACTAAGCCCAAAGGGACTTGCTTCTATTGTGGAAAGGATGGACATTAGAGGAGAAACTGCAAAGTCTACTTCAACTCTCTCAATTCCAAGAAGTCGAAAGGAGTTTCTATTTTAGGTATCAGTATAATTGAAATCAATACTAATTGTACTGCTTTTAACCATTATTAGGTATTAGATACTGGATGTAGTTCTTATTTATGTTCTAATTTAGAAAATCTAAAGAGTAGTAGGAAGCTGAACAAAGAAGATGTGGACCTAAGAGTTGCAAATGGAGCAAGAGTTGTTGCCTTAGCTATAGGGACATTGAAACGCCCCGGCCCGAATTTACCGTACACAGTAAACGCAGGCCGGAACTGTGACAACCCAACCAAAATAGGACCAGCATACAGTGTGAACTACGATAACTCGGCCCAACGGCCCAAAATAGTAAAACAACATAATTAACAAATCTGGCCCAATGGCCCAATAATAACAGAAGTATGCACAGCGGAAGACTTAAA
>JAKUCV010004724.1:3642-99809 GCA_028386065.3 Turnera subulata | reverse complement strand
TTCCGAAACCCGAAAAATACCAGCTTAGTTCCGAAAAATTCACGGGAAAATCACGAGCGCGGGAAAACCTTCGGTTTCGAAAAACGACTCCCGATTTACCTTGAATTAATTACCCAAGATTAATTCAACAGTAAATCACGGTAAATAGACTTTTACAGTCCGGTAAAAATCCAAAATTTTTACCCGGGCTGTTACAGACATATTCAATATGTTTGTCTTTTGGATTAGTATTAGAACTTAATAATTGTTATTATGTTCCTTCTTTATCAAAGAATATTATTTCAATTTCATGAACAGATCTTAAAGTTTCTATTTGTAAAGATAATAGTTGGTCTTTATTCAAGAATAATATGTTTTATTGTTTTGGCACAAATGTGAATGGAATTTATATTCTTGATTATGATAAAGAAAGTTTCAACATTAATAATAAGAGAGCAACGAAAGAAAGTTTCAAATCCTCTAATTTATGGCATTGTCGTCTTGGGCATATTAGTGAGAATCGCATAATTAAGTTGCACAAATCTGGTAAATTAAGATCATTTGATTATGAATCATATGATACATGCGAATCATACTTATCTGAGAAAATGACAAAATTACCTTTTAATGGTAAAGATGCTAGAGCATGTGATGTATTGGAACTAATACATTCAGATGTATGTGGACCAATGTTAACACATGCTAGAGGAGGACATCTCTACTTCATTACCTTTATTGATGATTATTCTCGATATGGATATGTGTACTTGATGAAGTATAAATCTGAGGTTTTTGAAAAGTTCAAAGAATTCAAGAATGAAGTAGAGAAGCAACTTGGCAAAAATATTAAAATACTTCGATCCGGTCGAGGAGGAGAATACTTAAGTCAAGAATTTCAAACTTATCGTAGAGATAATGGCATATTATCTCAGTGGACACCTCCTTTTACACCAAAACATAATGGTGTGTCAGAAAAGAGAAATAGATCCTTGTTGGACATGGTTCGATCTATGATGAGCTTTGCAGATTTACCTAAATCATTTTGGGGCTTTGCACTGGAAACTACTATTTACACTTTAAATAGAGTTCCATCTAAATTGGTAGATAAGACTCCATATGAGTTGTGCACAAATAAAAAACCAACACTTTCTCAAATACGAGTATGGGGATACTATGCATATGTGAAGAAGGTGGTATCGGATAAGTTAGAACGTAAGTCCGATAAGTGTCTATTTGTGGGATATCCTAAAGAAACTATAGGATATTATTTCTACAATCCTTTAGAACAAAAAATGTTTATTTCAAAGCATGCTATCTTTTCAGAGAAAGAGTTTCTTCTAATAGAAGATAGTAGGAGTAGAATAGAACTTGAAGAAATTCAAGATTCACAAATAGGAGAGATCAACCGATTAATCCCATGAAAATTACTCATGATGATGTAGTAATTACCGAGCATGAAGTTAGACATGCTCCTAGGCGTTCTACAAAAGTACGCTCTGCACCTAAGAAACTTAATCTCTTAATAGATGAGAACAAGAATATTACTCTTGCAGAAGAAAATGAGCCAACTAGTTGTAAGAAAGTTCTGAAAAGTTCAGAAGCTGACTTGCGGTTGAAGGCCATGAAATCTGAAATGGATTCCATGTATGAAAACAAAGTTTGGACTTTGGAAGATCCACCTGAAGGTGTAAAAACCAATGGGTGTAAATGGGTCTTTAAGAAAAATAAAGGCATGGATGGTAATGTGATTACTTATAAAGCATGACTAGTAGCGAAAGGTTATCGCCAAAAGCAAGGATTTGATTATGATGAAACTTTCTCGCCTGTAGCCATGCTCAAATCCATTAGGATTTTGCTTGCTATTGCCGCTCATTATGACTATGAGATTTGGCAAATTGATGTAAAGATTGCTTTCTTTAATGAAAATTTGACTAAAAAGGTGTATATGATACAACCTGAAGGTTTTACATCCAATGATAACAACAAAGTATGCAAACTTCAAAGATCCATCTATGAATTGAAGCAAGCATCTAAGAGTTGGAACATTCGATTTGATGAGACAATCAAACAGTTTGGTTTCTCATAAAATCCGGATGAACCTTGTGCCCATCAAAAGGTAAGTGGGAGTGCAATCGTTTTCCTTATACTATATGTAGATGAGATATTACTCGTAGGGGTTAAAAGGCTTTTTATGTCCCTTTACTTTTTTATTTTCGTCGTTGTTGTCCCTATAGTTTGAAAATCATCATTCTTGTTCCTGAAGTTTGGTGAAATCGAACATTGTTGTACAATTTATCTAGAGTCACCAGTTTGTCTCCAGGGGTTGACACGTGGTAGGTGGGGCCCGCCAGATGTCATTTTTTATTATTTTTTTAAATTTCATTTTTTTATTAATTTTAACTAAAATTTGGAATTGGGAAAAATATAGTTGTATGTTAAAAAAGCCTCATATTGAATATTTTAATACTATTAATATTATAAATTTTTCGGAGTTACTACATTTCATGTATTTCTTGTATAATCTCATACATTCCCTCATTTAATTAATAAAAAAATAATTTCCGGAGAAATGTTGTATGTCTCATGGTAAATTTATTCCAACTATTATTAGGTAATGGAGATTACATCAACCAAAATTTGTCCCTTTCTGAAATGTAATTTTGAAAAGTTTAATTTATTACTTCTATTGCTTTTCCAATTCGCACCAATTTGGCAATTTCCAATGCTGACTCATCATTTAATTCTCCAAAGACTCAAAAATCATAAAAGTTAGGTAGTCAAGTCGAGCCACGCGCTCCACCTCTCAAGTTCCTGCTTGTTGGAAAGACTTTTCTGCTGCACCATCTCATCAGAATCAAATATCGGAAAGTATAAACAAATTTTAAAAATGGCAACAAAAATAAAACAAAATATTTCATAAAAAAGAAAAAAATTAAAATAAGAACTAGATAAATTAGATATTATGATATATTATCCAAAGAAGAGCGCTTTTCCTGCTCCAATCTTTGTTTGTTTCTAAGCAATTTATTAATAACATTACCTTAATAAAAAAGGTGTGCAAGAAAATGCAGAAGGAAACTAATAATTAATAACATTACCTTAATCACACCGCAATAGAAAAGCATTTCAACAACTTCCTTAACACAAATTGGAAGAAGAGTAAAAAGTAGAGATTTTGTTACAGAGGAGGCACCGTTGGCCACGGAACATCCACCCATCCACCATCCATAAACACAAAATCCGAGTTCAAATTAATCCAAAACATAACAACCCCGATTGGACAGAGTAAATAAAGGGGAAAAGGAAATGGAAAAGAGGGAAAAGTGGAAGGCAACACGACTTACCAACCTCGTCTTCTTCGTCAACGACCCGAGAGTAAAGGAGGAGCAAGGAGCAACGGTGGCGGCGATTCGATTCGTGACGACGGCGACTCGCAACTCGATCTGGTACTCCCACCGCACACCGGATGTCCAAAACATCCCCATGATGCTCCCTTCAACTGGCAACAATAGTGGCGAGAGAGAGATGAGGGCGTGGTGGTGGTTCGCTGCAGAGGGAGGAAAAGAGGGTTTGGGGAAGAGAAGGAGAAGAAGAGGAAAGAAAAGAGGGAAAAAAGGCAAGAGAGGGAGAGATTTGTAGTGGCGACGAGAAAATGGGAAAGAAGAAGAAAGTGGGAGAGAGAGGGAAGAAAAAAAAAAAAGAGAGAGTTAGGTTTTTTAGATTAAAAAAAATGAATTAATTTTTTTTTCTAAAAAAATATAAAAACAAAATTTAAAAAGTAAAAAAGAATTAAAAAATTCGACATCCGACAGCCCCCCACCTGCCACATGGTAATCTTTGTAGGCAAACTATTGATTGCAGGTAAATTGTACAATAACACCCTGGTTCACCAAACTTTAGGGACAAGAACGATGATTTTCAAAGCACAGAGACAACAACGACGAAAATAAAAAAGTGAAGGGACATAAAAAGCCTTTTTACCTACTCATAGGCAACGATGCCTCAATTCTTCAATCAGTCAAGATTTGGCTTTTGAAGCAATTCTCCATAAAAAACCTTGGAGAAGCAACTTATATATTGGGGGTTAGGATCTATTGAGATACATCGAAGAAGTTGGTTGGTCTTTCGCAGTCTACATGCATAGACAAGATGCTAAAGAAGTTTAGCATGGATCTTTCAAAGAAAGGATTTATCCCAATGGTTCATGGGAAGCACCTTTCTAAATCTATGTGTCCCAAAACACAAGAGGAAAGAGAACGCATGAGTAGGGTACCATATGCTTCTGGTATAGGTTCCATCATGTATGCTATGATATGTACTCGACCTGATGTTGCATTTGCACTTAGTGTCGCAAGTAGATTCCAATCCAATTATGGAGAGGAACATTGGGTGGCTACATAGAACATCCTAAAGTACTTAGAAGAACTAAGTATATATTCTTGGTATATGGAGAAGGTGACTTACGAGTAAGTGGGTATACCGATGCCAGCTTGCAATCTGATAAGGATGATTGTAAGTCACAATCTAGGTTCATTTTTCTATTAGGCGGAGGTGCAGTTTGTTGGAAAAGTTCCAAACAAGAAACAACTGCTGATTCAGCGACCGAAGCAAAGTACATTTCCGCTTCTGAGGCAGCCAAAGAAGCAATGTGGATCAAGAAGTTCATCACCGAATTTGGAGTGATACCTAGAATTAATGATCCAATACCATTGTATTGTGACAATAATGGAGCTATAGTGCAAGCAAAGGAACCACAGTTTCATCAACGATCCAAGCATGTACTTAGGTGCTACCACCTTATTCGAGAGATAGTTGGTAGAAATGATGTGAAGGTAGAAAGGTCCCCACCGATCACAATATGGCTGATCCTCTTATAAAGACACTAGCTCAAACCAAGTTTGAATACCATATAAATTCTATGGGTATTAAGCTTAGAATGGTTGGCTCTAGTGCAAGTAGGAGATATTATCAAAAGTATTCCCTAGAGCTAGTCATCTTAGGGATTTAATCATGCAAATATTTATACTAATATCAATAAAGGTATTTCTTTATTACAAAGTGGATATTATGTATATGTTGGTTAAAAATCCTAAACTGCGTAATAAAGTCCTTGGTATAAAATACATAGTGCAATAGAAATCATGAAGAGTTCATGATGTAAGATTCATAATACATGCAAATATGTTTATACTTAAATTATCCCTAGTTATATTATTAACAAGGGGGGATATTGTTAATACGGATAGACTAGCACATGTTATACTTCTTGATATGATCAAGTAGTAATTTCTCACTAACTATAGACATTGTGATGTTTAGAGTTAATATGTGGATGCTTACTTGAGAAGTAAGTTCATTGAAGACCTACTATGAGATCATCATATGGATTATAATCTATGTCAATGAATGGATCTCATCATAACATTAAGTGCAAGTATCCTTTGACTTAAGATCATCAAGGTATCTTAAGTAAGGATTAATATGTTTTGACTCCAAACCTTATTCTCCACCATGGAGTGTTTATAGCGAGGAGATTGGACATATTATGAATTACTTGAAGATAGGTGAATGATCAATAGAGGATTCACTACTCCTGATTATTGGATGGGGGTTTATCTCATTTATTTTTAAGAATATCTTTATTCAGGAATCTCTAGCTAGAGTGGAATGTCTACATAAATGAGAATTAAGTAAATATCCAAAATATGATACAATATGATTGGTCATGCAAGAGTTGACATATGTCCATACACTAACTTGGATGAGATAAAGTATAGTGAAAGAAGTAATTGCACGATAACTGGTTATGGAAGGGTTGAGGTTAAAACCATTAACGTTCTATCACTTGGATAGTTTTGATGTGTGACTAGACACCTCTCATGACTTATACTTAAATGAATTATATTTAATGAGATTAAATAATATAAGAAGTTATATTATATTATTCTATAAAGGATAATGATTCGCTAAGTATTGCCAACGTGTTTAAAAGCCCATAGGGTCACACATATAAGAGGTTATGAGGCCAAGGTAAAAATACAATTTAAAATAAAATTAGATGTTATTGGAGGAATCAATTAGATCAAGATCTAATTATCTTAACTAACTACGATGCATGGTTTTTTTTTACAAAAGTCCATTTGTAGGGTTTTTGATTTAAGGAGGGAGATGTTGGATTTTGATCCAATAGTTAAATCAAAATAATAAATAATATATGGACTTTTATTTAATAGTCTATGTGTGAGTTAAATAATTATTTGGGCTTTGGTCCAATTAGTTATTTAAGTAGTCCATTAGGGTCTCCTATAACTTAATGGACTAGTACCTATAAATAGATACCTTATGGTATTGATACACACAAAACACCCAACGCAGAGAAATTATTCTCTAGTTTCCTTCTCCTCCTAGAGCCAAAATCCCTAATTAGATCTCTAGGGTTTTTGGCAATTGTAATTCTCTTGTGAAGAGTTTTTCGCTCCTGCCTTGTCTGGATTACTTGTGGAGGTGATACTCAAGAGAGGATCACTGTTGTTTGTGACAACCATGTGAACGAGTGATAAGAAGAATTCTTTTCAGATTTGTTGCGATCTCCGATACTCGTGTAAGTACTAAATACCCTCTCTGATATATGTTCAATTGATGTTATGGAATCAATCTGCATAAATTCCGCTGCGCAATTAGATTGTTTACCCCCTTTGATTCCAACACATCCTCCTCGCGTCGTCACCAAAAGCACCGGCCACCGATTTTTTCCTCAATCTCGCTGCCCCTGCCCCTTCCTTCTCCTTTGCTTCGCCGAATCTACAACCATACCAAAATTTCTAACCTACAAAACACCAAAACAACCTCCATCACCGCAATCCGCACACGCATCTGCCACTAATATACATCCATCAAACACACGAATTTGCCATTAATATCCATCCATCAACACGAGCCCATCAACAAAAATGAACACGATAAATTGCAATTTGGTATAAAAATAGAAAAAATAAAGGGGAGGGAAGAGTGACAAGGAAAGAGAGGGAAGGAGACGGGCCGACGTGACCTACCCACGGCGGGGAGGTTGAGCTTGGCTTTTGTTGGAGTCAGTGGAGAGGAACCAGAAGAGCACCGCAATGACTCAGGGCCGCGAGTGCGAGCACAATAGCAAGAAAAATGCTCACCGAGCCCTACTAGACAAGCCCGAATTTGACCGAACTCCACCTAAATCGTCCAAATCCGAGCCACCAGTTCACAGTTGGTGGTGGGTTCTCGAACTTGTTCCGAGTCTCACGCGCGACCTCGAGTTCCAATAAGGCTGAGAGGATCTTGATTTTACTCTCTTCCGGGTCCCCTGTGCTTTCTCGCTTCTATTAGAGAGTAGGAATGGATTGGTACAAAGTGGGCCCCACCAGACACATCAACAACTTCCGGCTATAGCATGGGAAAAGGACAAAGTGGAAATAAACGAAGAAGGATAACAAAGGAGAAATTGAGAAATCGACAAAGTGGAAGACATAAAAAACTTTTTTGGGACTTTTCAATCCGTCAGGACTTCTTCCTAACCATTCTGCATACATTAACAAAGTCTAGCTATTTTATACCTGGACAGTCAAGCTGTAATAAGTTCTGGGACTGAAAATTTTAAGATTCCAAAAACAGCTGCAGACAGTTAAAGGTCCAAAAGTTTTACAGATCCGCAGTTGATAAAATATAGTAACATTGCAATGCTATTGAATTAATGAATCACATTGTAGAAGCTTTTGCAAAACTCGAAAACATGGAGAACTCATTCTGCAGTAGATCTTGTGGGTTACCTTCTTCAGCCTACAGGAACATTAAAAAGAATTTTAGTGTTGATGCTACTGCATAAAGACTTATCTTCTACTATGCAGAAAGTGGGTTTTGAAAAGAAATCAAACTTCTGTTATCTTCTTTCAGCAAGCTTAGTTAGCATTTAAAAGAATCAGACATACAAAAGAAGTGAAGATAGATCGATCAAATATAGGCATACCAGGTTTCCACGGTCAAGAACAAGGATACTGTCCATGCTCAAAACTGTGGAAATGCGATGAGCGATTGTGATCACAGTCATGCCCCTGCATTGAGTAGAGATTGTATTTTGTAGCACCGAAGCTGTTCGGCTGTCGACATTTGCCGTGCATTCATCCAAGCATAGCACCTGAAAATGAAAAAAAACCTTGTTCATTAGCCACCACAGTGCAAATTGTTGAAGCCTGTGACTAAGTTTGACCTATATGGCTCCTATTATTATTGATGTTGCTTCTGAAGATGCAAGCATGACTTTCTCATTTAAATAAATGATATACAAGTAGAAAAAGTCTCATATAGAAAATTTAAGAAAAGAAACATGTGGTAAGTGATTAATACTTATAGGCAAGTTCAGATTCTGTAGATTCATCACTGGACAAACTATAAATTTGAAACATTTCCTACAATATATCACTCTTTTACCTTAGATGCCTTGAGAAGTGCACGGGCTAGGCAAAGCAGCTGCCTTTGTCCCACAGAAAATGATGATCCCGATTCTTTCACTTGAATATCAAGCCCACCAGCTTTTTCCACTTCCTCCTTGACATGGCATTTCTCCAGAATGTCCCATATTCTCAAGTCATTACTCATGCGTAGTGGATCCAAGTTATCCCTAAAAATTTGGAAAAATAATCACCGACTAAACATTAATTTGTCTTTAGCCAGTTGACATGTCAAGAGACTTAAAACTGCTGATCACTAATTGAATACAAGAAAATATGAACCACGCTGCCATTCATGACCTGTTATGTAGGAGTACCTTAGTGAGCCTTCAAATAAGAATGGACTTTGAGGAACGACAGAAAAGTGTGAACGGAGATCTCTAACAGGAACATCAACTATGTTGAGGCCATCCACCAGAATACAACCACCACTTATCTGAGTGAGGCGGAAAAGGGCATTTAAGATGCTAGACTTGCCAGCACCCGTTCTCCCGACGATCCCAACCTATAAGAATTTTCATTTTATAGAAAGACAATTTGATCGATGAGAAAGACTGAATCAAGTACAAACGAAGCAAACCAATGGGCTTGCAGTGCATTGGTACTCTTGCAACAGCAAGAGGGGCGAGGTCTCGGGGTTTGAGTCCCACCTTCAACGTCGACTAGTATAAAAAAAAGTACAGATTAAGCAATGGCCAATGTCAGGCTTGATACGTGACCTGTGTTCCTCCAACAATGGTAAATGTAATTCCATGTAGAGCTGGCGAAGAGGATGGCATATATCTCATTGTAACATTTTGAAACTCAATCAGTCCCTGGGAAGGCCAATCCGGACTCAAAGATTGGGATCCTCTGAGGCTTTCTTGTGGAATGTCCATGTACTGAAAAGAAGAAAAATCTGGTCACTAATAACCAAGGGAAAAAATTTTCAGGAAAGAAGGTATAAGCCCCTACCTGGAGTACTCTCTCAACAGATACCATCTCCTTCTCTGTCTCAGTAAAGCTTGTCAAAAAACTTCCTAATAAGGACACAATTGGAGCCGCGTATGAGAGGGCCAAACCTACCTGCACACGAATAATGGTTATGGTTCTTATTAGCCAGTAAAGCTTGCATCAAAAGATGAGCAGTAAAATTTGACAGGAGACTGGGTAAATTACCAGACCAGGTGTCCCAAAAGTAATTGGCAAATATCTACGGGATCCAACAACAGCCATTACAGCAACAAATGAGATAATAAATGCTGCTATAAACTGAAGGAGATTTCTGATTAGTATAATAACTACAAGAAGTTATTTTAAGATATGCTACATTTGATTAACATAGTTGAAGCAGGATAAAAGAAGAAATATGCATAGTAAATTGAATCATTTCTGTCTCAGACATATACCTGGAGACGCAGTGAAAGCCACAAACTCGCTATTATTTCTGTATAGGAAGTTCGCTGATACAAGGTCACATGCTCTGTGAATTTTTCCAAGAAGAAGTCCTGTCGAATATCTGCACTTGTCAGTAGAACTTGGTGCTTTACTATAAACAGACTACTCACTTTTTCCCATGAGCAAAACTAAACAAAAACGGCAGGTCATCTCGGAAACTGGATACAGGAAGGATTGATGTGAATATGGCCTTAAAAAGACTTAAAGAAGCTATCATACAGTTAAATAACATCGTATCTTGTACTAATCAAACTTGAGACCTTTCTCCTCTTGGAAGTCCAAGAGTACCACTAAGCTATAAGCTCATTAGCAAATCAGTCTAAATATAAATATCCATATGTCTACCTCAGAATTGAATGCTCTTATAGTGGATGCTGCATCAAGTGTTTCTGTGAAGGTTGCATATATAGGAGAGCGACAAACACTATCCAATCTTCGCAACTCCCTTGATGTTGACCTGTAAAAGAACTGAAGAACGTCTAACTGATAAGACAGTAGGATTTTCAAAATATGAAAACCTCAATATCAGGGTTGCTTTCATGTTCCTTTTGCCTTTTAGACCAAGTTAAACAACAGGATGTGACAACTTTCTAAAACGTTGTATCTCAGAAAACTCCGGCAAGATTCCTTTTCCAATGACTCCTCATTCCTTGTATTGTCATAAGAAAGATTTACAGCAGAAACTTACTTCTCGGAGGCATAAGATATCGTCAAATCCTCACATAAACCTTAGCCAACTTGGTGTTCATTTTCTTTTTCCTGAAAACAGTTCTGGACTTGTTGTCCGGAAAGAGTAGATAAAGGTAATATTTTTTTTCAAATACCATGGTGTCTTTTCTATCATGATCACACATATGCATTTGATCATATTGAATCATAGAGTGTGGAAGAGAACTGAATGTCTAAAAGCTTTGGAAGTGTTTACAAGAATGACAGATGTGCTAAAATCTGCACTCTATAGGATATATCCTAATAGGGAAGAAAATTTATGTAGGTGGTACTGATTTGGAGCTCATCTGAAATTCGATCTCCAATGAAGAAAGCATACCTGTAGCTTGCTATAGATTAACCAAAATGGCAAAAGTAGCAGCAGGAAGAAGACCTGAAAATGCAAAAACGTACCGCAAACATGTTCTGTCAGAGGATAATGGAGAAACTGCATTTTCTGCTAAGAAAAGTAAATATTTCCAGTGACTACCTGAACATACGAGAGAACTACTGCTATCCCGAGTAGGCCCACAAAATTAGCAAGCAGAATATTCATGATGAATGGAAGAGAATCGTCTATTGTATAGAGATCCGACGACATCCTAAAATGGTAGAGAATGAAATTTTAAATAGCTACGCAGTTCAAATGATTTCCCAAAATAATGTTGCATTCTTACCTGTTAAGTATCCTTCCACCTGGTGTTTGATCAAAGAACTGTACTGGTGCATCAATAAGCTTATTGAGCAACGTGTTGTGCACTTGAACAGCTGCACGTAGGCCACCAAATGCAAATGAGAAAGCCCTCACAAGTGTCAGAGACGAATTTATTATGCAAAAGATGCCGAGCACAGCCTGCACCATTAATAGTAATATGTTACTTGAGGAAGACACGGACGTTATCATAATCAGGAACAGCTAATTACCAGATAAAAAGATGTGGAGAACTCTGCGTCGTCAGTTCCTGTTGTATCAACCCAAAATGATAGCCAGAGGTCATTTCCATTACGAGAAGCTTGCATCAAAATAGCTGAAGCAAATATCACAACCGTGATAAACCAGCCAGAGAATGCAGCATAACTCCTGCAGAGTAAATTGGAGCGTGATAATAAATTATCACAGGAATCAGACAAGTGAAAAAACTGTATAGTTCTGAAATTTCCCAGTAGAACTGTAAAAAAATTACTTGTATACAAAAAGTTCAACTCTCCCCTCCTTCCTCTTCTCAACTTCAACAATCTCGTGCGCTTCGTCTGAAACTTGCGCAGAATCTGTCTCAAGATTGAGACTTTCTCTTTCTTGAAGGGAATCGTTTGAAACTGAAACTGATGCTTGTCCTTGAACATCGGACAATGTATCAAATTCATGTTGTGGAGATAATAGTGAATGAGACGAAACAGCAAACTCAGAAGAACTTCCCATCCATTTTACATGCCCCTTCCCCAATACAACCACTACATCAGCATAAGATATTGCCTGCAACATTTGAAAAAACAGTATCTCAAAATCATTTGTCAAGACAAACTTAATATGAAATCAGTAAAAAGTGATCTTAGAAATTACTTGGATGTTGTGGGTACAAAGAATACAAGTCTTCTGGTCCATAAGAGGGCCGAGAATAGCATTCTGTAAAATCCACCTGGCAACATGTGCATCAACTGCACTGAGGACATCATCAAGCAGATATATATCTGATCCCTGATAAACAGCCCTGTTGCAGAAAATGAAATGCCATGAATAAAAGTTCATAAAAAGGAATAATGGATTGAAGGTCAACTATTATGGCATGGGAGAGAGGAAAACTTGAGGCAGAGCCAATATAACCTTGCCAATGCTAGACGAGCTCTCTGTCCGCCTGATAAGTTTGATCCTTTCTCTCCAATATGTGCCATATCACCTCCAGCCATATGAGAAATGTCAATATCCAGGGCACAAGCTTTTACAGTTTCTAAGTATCTGCTCAATTTTAGGAGAAAAGATAAGAAAGAGATGAGAAATTAACCACTCAGGAATACTGGATTATCTTCTGACAATGCTAGCAAAGTACTTAAGTAAACCATGATTCCCAACTATAAGTTCAAGTTTGCCAGTATTAGCAGATAAAACTTAAATGATATGCATGAACAGAAAAGGATTCCCTAAGACTTTTAAAACCAGGAATTAAAAAGGTTTCCACAATGATATCACCTTTTTGAATCGTAATTCTTCCCAAACAAAATATTGTCGCGGACGGTTCCAGATAAGATGCAAGGAACCTGAATTTTAACAAATGAGATCATATTAGCTTTTTTTCCAAAGAGCAAAAAGCTAAACACAACAAGCATAAACATGGAAAGTTAATAGACCTGTGGAACAAATGCCACAGACCCATTACAACTGACTGATCCCTGGAGTAGCGACATTTCTCCCAGTAGAGCATTCAACAAGGATGATTTGCCTGAACCAACCTGAAGAGATGAATTTAGCCAAGAGAAAAGGTGAATATGATAAATGTGGATATAAGAATTTGACAGGTGTGGTATCAATATTTGACAAAACTTACCTTTGCTATAACCAAGTACGTCTTTATATGTCCACTACGTTTCTATACAAGAGCACTTCTAAGAACCATGATTATTCTGTTTGTTTCATATTAGTATGTCTTTTCAGAGAACCTAGTTTAGCAATCATGATGCACCAATCACCTAATATAATAGGTTTTCCTCAACACCTGCCTCTTTTTTTGCGCTTTGGAACACAACTATTTAATCTGCAGAGAATGATGCACAGAAGTGTTTACTACATGAATCATGATGGTCCAGAAAGATTTTGCTGCAACCAAAACTGCAAGAGTAGACCAACAGAACAATGAATAAAACTCCTCTCCCTTTCGTGCAACTAGCGTGGTGCAACTCGGAATCACTGGTTAGTGATGAAGCATCATGCTTTAGATATGTAGGAAGTGTGAAATGTTTCATTTTCTTCAAAAAGAGAAAAAACAACGAAGAAGGAAGAAGAATCCTAGCAAGCATCAAGCAGAAATGTGACCTCTCCAATTATTGCAACAAATGAGCCCTTAGGAAGCCGTAGAGTCACATGATCCAAGATCAAATTCTGCTCCTTTTCGTCGCTGCTAGACCAAGATAAACATGCATCATCTACTATCACAGGAATATCTTCAGTGAGGAAATAAGATTGATGAGGCACAGAGTCCGCTCTTTCGTCCACATGTCTCCTGTACTCTGGGCAGCTCAGGAACCTGCTCAACCTTCTGGTTGATATAAAGGCCTGGGAAATGCCAGATCAACATCAGTACTACAGAGTATAAGATTTTCTATTCCAAAAATTCAAAGGGTTGTCTGTGACTCACATCAATCAATCCATTAATCACCCATGGGAATGAATTGAGAGGAGAGATCAGGTTATTGAACAGAGCAAGACAAGTGAAGACCTGCAATGAATAATAAATGAATTCCTGGGTTGGCACAGCAAATGCCTGAAGAAACAACAAATGATGAGAAAAATAATAACCGAATAGAATGTCCGTAACGAATCACGGGATCACCATACCGTTGCAGCATCAAGTTGATGTCCCATCAAAGTATAAAGTCCAAAAGTGAAAAGTGAGAAAAGAGTGGGTGTTGTAGCCCAGAAGAACACACACCAGGCATCCAAATACTTCCGTGTCTGAGAAAGAAGCAACATAATGACTGACAACCTTCCTGGCTGTTAGAAGAGAAACTATATAGTGCAATATCCCTAGACAGCTAAACAATAGAAGGAAGGCCATACAGCTAAGTGCTTCACTTCAGAAGTTCTTGTCTCCATCAACCAATTGGAGAAAAGACATTCCCAGCTATACATCTTTAACGTGCGAATATGTGCCAATATTTCACCTGTTTTTCTAATTCTGCCAAGGACAACACCTATCAGAGTGAAAATAAGAAAAGCAAGCATGTGCAGTGTTGTAACTCAGGTTTTCACTACTCTGCAGGAGAAAGTTTGAACATAAGAAAAAGATGAATCAGGTCAGGATGCTTGTGAAGCATCAATTATCATCAAATTCGATGAACAATATACCTTTTACACAATGGTCACAATGCACTTATGGAAAAAACTAGTGACATTTTTATAACTCTGTACCTCTCATCCTTTTGCTTCATCATTTTCTCAGTAGCACTTGCAATCAATTCAGAGATCCATTTATTAACTGCACAAACAAAATTTTCAGCCATAAATGTATTAGGTCTATCGTAAAGAAAGGCTACGATTGGGAAAATTTTTAACAGCTATGCAACTCTGTAGTAAGTCACCTAAAAGTGAATAATAAAGGAAGATCTAGTGAAAACATAATTCCATGGAAGAGCATGTAACCAAATTACTGGCTCTTGTTGGCAATTAACAGGCATCAATTTTATGGCTGTAAGTATATAAAAAAAAATTTCGAGACCTAGAAAATAGAAGCA
The DNA here is from genome assembly GCA_028386065.3 of Turnera subulata. Taxonomy (NCBI): domain Eukaryota; kingdom Viridiplantae; phylum Streptophyta; class Magnoliopsida; order Malpighiales; family Passifloraceae; genus Turnera; species Turnera subulata. The sequence continues at coordinate 84,765 of JAKUCV010004724.1, read as the reverse complement.
GAACTGTCAAATAGTCAAGAGCACAAGATACTACAATCATAAGAGAAACTGTATAGAATCCTGATAAAAGACCTGTTCGTTGCTAATCTCATTGACCATCACAAACATGATAGTATGAATACCTGGTATCAGTAAGATGGTTATTGCAAGTCCGGAAAGGAAAGCAAATCGGACTTGTGTATACAGCAGATAAAGTGCCACTCCAATTTGCAAAGGCAAGCTGAAACAGTCATAAGAGCCTGTTCTGTTCATTACGCTCTTCAAAGAAGTACTAAAAAGTTGGCTGTACACAACTAGAATAGTGACTCCATAACCCCGAAGGGAAAAAAATATATTTTTCTGATAACATAGCCACTTGTACAAATCTGAATTCAGAAATATGATATTCAAACTAAACATCTCATGTATTTATAATGAGTCCTCAAGAAAAAGAAAATAAAAAAGGACTGACAATATGCATTAGAGTATCTGATAATTCCTGTAAACACCAAGGGGAAAAAGTTCTACCCATGGTAAAGCTTTTGAATTCAACAAGTGATTATTGTTACCTCCATATGTCATGGAAGCTATTACATACATTGACAGTTCGATCAGCATCCACAGACATAAATGTCTGTATTTCCCCCTCAGAAAATTTTGATCGCTCCGCCAGGTTAACATGTAGACACTGCAATGAAAATAATAACTTATGTAATGCTAAATGATGATGCAGTGGAAATGGTAATGGTAAAAGAATACTGAGTATGACAGTAAGGAAAAAAGAAAGGAATTAAACTAGCAGATAATAGCCTCATAGTTCTTGGAAAATGTTATCAGAAAATTAAAACAAATTAACAATACCAACTTAATCTGCAAAGTCTAGGTAGAAAGTTAAGGCAACTACCTTATCATATATTATCATCATAATACTTGACCGTAGCTTTAACTTCAATTTTGCAAGGTGAAATGTGTATTGTGTATCCAAGAAGGATCTGCGAAATTGGTAAGAGAAAGAACTTGAGAGTAAGAAACATTTTGTTTCTGTTGCCCTCTTTCTGCTATAGCATTTCATAAGACGTAATAGCTACTTGATTGCTGATGAAAATTTCATATGAGGGATAACTGACCAAAAATATCAAGTAAACAAAAGTCCATTACAGATATGCATTAACATGACCTAAATACGATTGTGTACACCAACATTTTCGTGGACCCTTTTGTTATCCCATGGAATTACAAGATAATACTTCCTCAATTTTACTGCCATTTTAGGCTGCATCATAGTGACAACTTCTAGCATGTCAAGTAAAATAAGTAGTAGAATTGGGATCAATCAAGGCAAATAGAGCATAAAAAGTAATAAAGGTAATACAACTGTATGGAAAGCACTCCTTACTTCAATATAGATGTAAGGCCCAAAGACAATGCAAGAAGATAGCCATCCTGTTGCTTAGAACCTGAATAGCAACAGCTGAAGCGATGAATAGGTGTTTATCTCTACAAATGAAAACTTATGGGAGCACCAAGGATAGATAATGAGCCAAAGGAAAGAAGAGGAAAGAAAAGGTAAAGTGTCAGATACATGAAGTTGGCATAAAAAAAAGAAAAAAGAAAAAAGAAAAAAACTCAAAAGAAGCTAATGCTAGAAATGTAATGCTGCAAACAATAACAAGAATTAAGGGCTTCCAACTAAAGTTCTAAAGCATCAGACCTTGTTGAAGAAACCGAATGAGCTTATTGAGAAGCAATGGTCCTGCAAAACCAATACAATCATTGATAACCTGCAAAAGGTCGAAAAAATGTTATCATAAACATTCTCACCCTGACACTGCAAAATTATTCGATGCAAGACAAAGTTCTGCAGATTTTCTTTGAAATCATTTGCAGTATAATTCTTCCCAAAAGCTTGGGCTAACTAGTTGAAAACAAAGACAGTGGAAAATAATCATCATTCATAGCTCAAAAGTGTGACGTAAGCATTTTATCCTCTAAAGATTGATGCAATTCATTTATCATATCCCAGAAAGCTAGCATCGCCTCCATGTTTCAGGGATTCAAAACGCTTAATCATGTGCATGAAAATTAAACCTCAAACATCCTACCTTCAGTAGGCCTAGACACAAATATGGCCATCCATACGCGCAACAGATTGCTTTGAAGAAGAAAGGATTAGAATTACACTGCTCATCTCTCCAGCATTTCAGTAACTTATCATGACATGCGGAAGGTTCCATATCATTAGGTAGCCATAGCAAATCTTCAAAGTCAAGCTGCTTTAGGACGCCACATCGCATTACAGAAGTAATAGATTTGAATGTCAATAGATCCCAATAGCTATCAACATTTTCCTTCAAGAAAAGCGAAAGTACAAGCCATTACTCATATAATTTTCTTTCCAGTAATAGGTGCAGACACTTACAATTAACTCACTTTGACATAAAAATATCTTTAAATTCCTTCCAGCTTGGAGATGAAAAGACATCAAAGCATAGAGACAATATGCGATAACTTTCTATTTCACTGAACAAATTTGCATCAAACTATGAGTCGTAACCTGAGAACTAAATCCACAAGTATCAAAAAAAAAAAAAAATTATGAGAAGAACATCACATAACATACTCAAGAGAACAAGTGGCTGTTGCGGATATCAGCCTCAAAGGAGAAAGAACAATTGAGGGCCATATAACATCTCCTTTCTAGAAAGAAGATGGTGGCTGGTAGATAAAACCAATTGACAGAAGAATCCAGTAAGAAACTCTCTTGTCACTTCAGCTATATATAGGATCTATAATATGGATAAGGCTAGTAATCACTCCTGGTTATGTCTTCTATCATATGCAAGATGAGAAAGAGGTAATTTAGATCATAGTCAAATGAAATTGACATAAACTCATTAATAAGAAAAAAAGACCAATGGGCCTGCCTGGATTTTTAAATCTCATTCCATGGAGAGAGAGCCTTTAAGTGATTTACCATGCAGTTTCGTTAATTAGTAAAATATAATGACCTTTCTGTGCTTAACAATTCCGTTCAGGACACAACATTATGTCACAAAAATATAAGCTGCAAACAATTAAAGTATCTTGACTTGCAAACCTAAAAATTGGAACAAAACTTGCAGCTAGAATTTGCAAAACTGCTTACAGAGTCCCTTCCGCAGCCTTCCTCAATGTCTCGGTCTAGAGGTAGAAGTGGATCTTCCATTGAACTGCAATTGGCAAGATTAAGTCAGGAGATGATACTTTACACCATGAGCTGATGACTGTGACCTTATCACTCTCACATTGCTGCTCCCTCTTAAGATTTAAGTTAAGAACTTCCACTCACCAAAAATTAAGATAAAAAATAGGGATAAATCCTTGTGGGATAGGAATAGCATTTTTTATATACATTATGCCTTCCTGCTTCTTTTTTCATTTCAACTTTCCAAAGAAAAAACTAATACAAAGCAATTCAACAAAAATAAAGATGAACAATGATACCTGCTCCTGGGAGGTGCTCTCTTTATCTTCATAATGTTGATGGATATCGAAAATACGACATCCAACAGAGTGACAAAACTCTCTTCAAGAAGTTCTAAAATCTGCTGCAGGGAAGTCCAAAGAGTTACAATCTTCCATTTATCAGGAGAATATGAAACTGTGTCACAAGCATAAACTCCATATATAGAATAAGAGCGTATCGGAAGAAACTCAGAAGCAATTTCGGAATTCAGAAAATAAATTTGTACCTCACATGAAGAGAACGTTGTATGAAGATGAACAATCCCCAATACAGATTTAATGATCCACCAGAAACAGAGAAACCAGTTGTAAAATATGCCATTTGAGCAAGCACACCTTGAGGAGACTATAACAATTGCCTGCGTGAACATCAAGGCAGAGAGTCAGCAGGAAATCTTGCATGAACACCACACATATATGGTGAATGACCGCAAAGTTGAAGTAACAACAAAAGGGTTAGAAAAAGAAGCTTACCCAGACAAGAAGTTGTGAACTCCTGAGAAGCCATTCATGATGGACAACAGAGTCTCCATTAATTAGCTGTTGCTTCAAAAGCAAAACAAAGTCCACAAATGACACACATGCTCCTATGGCAGGTAAAATATTGAAGACGAGCTTTTCTGTGAAGCTTATCTGCACATTGAAACAAAAAAAAAAAAAACATCAGTAGAACATCTCCAAACCCAAAAAAAAATAAAAAAAGAAAACCCTTTCAGAATATATTAAAAAATAAGCTATATTCACATAATTAGAAGAGATGGGGCTAGCTAGTAAAAGACCTACCCTGAGGACTCTTGTGGAATTCCTTTGAGCAGAAATTGCAAGGATGAAAATTATAGTAATAGTCAATACATTGCCACCAAATCCCCAGACTGTAAGCATTTGGTTTTTAAGGAAAAGAATTTTTATACCGACACAGAAATCATTTTTAGTAGTACTATGCTATAATCAAACAGGACATGATGACAAAACAAGCATAAAAAAAAAAAAAGGATATATATGGTCGAAACATTCGGAGAATTTGTCACCATCCCACACCTGAAATATAAGAAAGAAAATCAGAAAAGTTGAAGGGAAGTTGAGGCAAAGAAACACCAAGATTAAAAGGCATAATTTAGACAACTTTGGCACTTTGGTTTCTTGAGTGAAATGTGTAACAACAAAACAAAACAACAGAGAAACTTTAATTACGAGAAAAAGGAGAGAATTTTGTAAAGAAAGAATGGAAGAACATACTACAAAAGGTGGGGAATTGGGGCAAATTAGATTCTTGAATTCCATAAGTGTAAAGAGGTTTCTGTTGCTCGCTTTCGTTGTTTGCTATGCCTATGTCAGTGTTTTATGCGCTGAGAAAACTAAACGGTCTCATACTCTCATGAAGTAAACAACTGCCTCTTCACTTTATTCATTATACTTCCAAAAGAGCCCACGTGTCCATGCATTTATAGTTTACTTTGGCTTACTCCAAAAAAAAAAAATTAAGGCAGTACTATAGATCGAATTTTGTTTCCTTAAAAAAAAGAATTCTTTTTTTTTTTCTGGAAAGCAACAAGGCATTAATCTACTCTTTGTAAAACAATGTTGTTATAAGGACACAAGAAAATAATCTAATTGGCTAAATTTCGGGAAAAATTATATTTCATTGAATATTTTTAGGCATACTAGTTTTTGTGCATGTGGGATGCACATGGTATAATAACATACAATATGAATATTATCTTTAAATTAATCATTATAAATATTAAAATTAATCATTATAAATATTATAATATTTACTTTCTATAAGCCATTTTTAAAAAAAAATCTATCTTTTCAAAAAATTTATATTAATTTTTTCCTTTTTATTTCTACATTTTAAATTTAATTTTCTATTTATTTATTTTTAAAACTTGTAAATCTATTATTTTAATAGCTAATGTCGTATAGTAATTTTTTTAATAGCTTTAAGTTTATTATATGAAGGTAAATACTATACTACCTTCTTTATTATCATCTTCGTATTTTTTATAGAATTTATTCAATTTATAATGTTCAAGTCTTGTTATATATTCATTATCAAAAATTTATTTTTACATAGAGTTTAATGATAATTAAATTTTTAAATTTTTTATGGAACATGATCTTTCTTTAATATTAATATTTTATTAGTTATTTTTCTATTTTGTTATTTTTATATGTAAAATTATAAATTTTAATATTTTTTGAAGTAAAATACTTTTTGAATTTAGAAGGTCATATAAAATAATATTATTAGTTTTTATACACATGCGATGCATGAAACGCCCCGATCCGTATTTACCGTTATCCACAGTAAACACGTGGGACCACATACTATTACAATAATCACAGCGGTAAATATCACATCCAGCAGATTAAAAGTACATAATACATCAACCGTACTTGTCCCGGTACGGGAACATTATTACTACAAGCATCAATCCATAGAGTTATAAACAGCAAGCAGCGGAAGTCTTAATACAACACAACAACAGATAATGATATGTACATAATGCAACGCAGGATGGATCCGGGCCTGGCAGAGGGTGCGCCACAGCTTGCCTCGAACGTACCTGAGCTACGCACAATCAATCTACGCGACCAGGTCGCGCAGGCGAGGGGTGAGTCCGAAGTGCTCATCGGGTAAAATCCATTAGCAAGTATACATATACATTAACCGTAAATAAAACCAAGTCACATCAACAGCAAGAATCTGAAGTTTACACGAACTCTAAATAACACATACTTTGTGATTCTAGACAAGCTACACCAATTTTATTATCAGGGCCCCTATCACTAGTTAAATGATGGTCGTCGCCTGGTAGTCAAGCTAGCTAGCCCGTGGACCCCGCCCTGGTACCTCCACGTATAACTGGCACAGACAGGGAGCAGACCCCAAGCACACTCTCCCCCAGCGCCTAAAATATAAAACAAACTGGTACAGACAGGGAGCAGACCCCAAGCACACTCTCCCCCAGCACCATAAAAAAAGACTACCATCTGGCTAAACCAACACCTAACTGTGACTTACTAGATGTCTAAGTGAGACCAGTTTTATTATTCCTAGTTACTCAATTCCTATTATCCTCCACTTCCTCATTATCCCGAGCAGGCTCACAGCCTCTCCGCTCGTCTGGATAATATAAACCACATGGCTTGGTACCCTCAATACTATATTCCCACAATTCACAGTCAACAACAGCAACAGTAATATTCAACCAGTACCAGCATTTCCAACAATATCAATAACAACAACAGTAGCATCAACTCAACTTTAACGGCAACAAATTCCAATCAAAATCATCTCACAATAATTATTCACAGCAACAAAGAATTATCCAAGCATATAACACGACAGCAACTTTGTAACAGCCCGGGTAAAATTTTTTATTTTTACCGGACTGTAAAAGTCTATTTACCGTGATTTACTGTTGAATTAATCTTGGGTAATTTCATAGAATTGGCATCATGACATACTCTTATGTGCATTTATGTGTGTGTATATTGTTTTGGGTATAGGTTTGGATATCGGGCAGTTTCCCGAGGAGCCGGCGTCGTACCGGTCATTGTTTTCCGAAGTTGAGTAATCGGCCAAGGTGAGGATGGATTTCCTTCAATATGTGCCTATATTACTCGGTTATCATGTTTTGATGATTGTGCATTGTCGAATGTGCTTTTGCTGTGTTTTGGTTCGGGATGTTAATCCCGGAGTCTTGTTGGGTATTTTTGGGATGTTTATCCCCGTGTTGATTTTCTGTGTCGTTGGAATAAGTATAATGGTATAATTAATGAATTGTGACGAGGATGTCGATCCTCGGTATTTTGGTTAGGGATGTCGATCCCTGAGTTTGGTTTTGATAACGATAATATAATTGTCACGTGGTAAGTAGAGGTACGACCGGATGGTTAGAGACTGTTTTGTGGTGGCCATGATCTGGGTTCGTGTGATAAGCATGTCTATGCTTGGGATGTCTATCCCGGTTTGTTATTTTTGGGATGTCTATCCCTGGGTTCTTTTTGATCTGGCACCAGGAACAGGTTGATAACCTGGTACGGCCCTAGCNCCCTTGGACGGGCTTGGATCCATAGTTTGCATTTATGCATACAGTGTATATGTGAGTCTTTATAAGTCTTCCGCTGTGCATGTTTTCGCTATTATTGGGCCATTGGGCCGGATTTGTTACTTATGTTGTTTTATTATTTTGGGCCGTTGGGCCGAGTTATGGTTGTTTACACTGTATGCTAGGCCTTGTTGGGCTGGGTTGTCACAGTTCCGGCTCGTGTTTACTGTGTGCGGTAAATACGGGTCGGGGCGTCTCAAACTTGGTACTACGGCAGTGTATAAATAATTACTTATCCTCACCTTGGCCGATTTCCTACTCCTGAAAGTCCTCGAAGTGTTCCGGCTCAGGCTCCTCAGGGTACTGCTCGTTATCAATTCCTATATCAAACAACAATTTATGCACATATAAGATGATATGCAAATGCTTAACTATTACTGTAAACCGTAGAATAACTACCGCGCTATCTCGGTACTCCCCCGGGTTATTTCTATTATCGTCACCATTCACTATTTATTTACATAGGCCGAAAATACTTTTCCATAATTATTTCCGGTTATTATTCTGGTACGTATTTACTTTGATAATATCCTTTCCATTTTTATTTCCTTAAGTAGGTACTTTCCAAAATTATTATTATTACCATATATATTCCAAGGTAACTATTTTCCATTTGATATCCACATATTTTCTAAATTATCTCAATATACTATTATAATTATTTATTTATTATTATTATTATTATTTTTCATTCCAGAATTTATTTTCTCTCCTTTTTTTTTAATTTCGGACTGGGCCTTACTATGCAGCCCATATCCAAAGCCCAGCCCAGACCACCAAATCAGGAACCCAGGCCCAAGTCAGGACCCAGACCAGCTACAGGCCCGAGCCCAACTCGGCCCAGTACCCGCGTGGCCCATGGTCTCACCCAGGCCTGCGACCCGTTTGTACAACCTGCCCGTTCGAAACTAAAACCAACAAAATCCGGGTCGGGCCCGAATCCATGGCTGCTGCTCACCTCCGGCCAAGCTAGCAGGGCGGCGAACAGGCGACACGGGAAGGAGGAACGGCACGGCACGAGGAGACGTGGCTGGCGGCGGCTGCGTGCACAGGTCCGTCTCGTCGATCTGCACACGCAGGAGAAGGAAAGGAAGGTGGGGAGGTCGGCGGCTGATGGCGTGACGAGGGAGGACAGCGGCTGCTGGTGGCCGGTCGTGAGGTGGTGTCGGCAGCGGCGGTCCGGTCGCAGGTGGCAGCAGAAAAGAAGAAAAAGAAAAGATGAGGGAGGGAGGTGGTGGCGACGGCGACGGCCCCCTTCCCTTACTCTTCTTTCTTTTTTTTTCTTTTTTTTTTCAGTTTCCTTTTCTCTCTGTTCTCTTTTTCTTCTCTTTTGTTTGTTTTTTTTTATTTTAAGTGTTTCTGGTTTGGTTGAAAAGAGAGGAACTGGGTTGTATTTTTTTTTTGCAGTTAAGGTTGGCAGGGAATGAATGAAGAGGAGTTTGAGTTTTTTTTTTTCTTTTTGCAGGTGAAGAAGATGTTGATGATGGGTTTGCAGTAGAAGAGAAGATAAAACAGGTAAGGTCACGTTCAGTACAGAGGAAGACAAAAATTCACGTGCACACAGGTGAAGGCGGCTGCACTATGCAGTCGTGTCCCGTCTGCACCAGAAAATATCAATAATACCCCCTTGACTTAATTCTGGTCCGATAATTCGAGGATAAACCTGACTTTCCTGAAGATTTCTGGACCCGAAAAATTCCAACTTCGGCCCGTAAAATACGCAGAAAAATCCCGAGCGTGGGGTAAGGGTCGGTTTCGGAATTCGATGCATAACTTACCCTGAAATAATTTCCCAAGATTATTTTTATACGGTAAATTACTGTACAAAGCATTTTTACAGTCCCGGTAAAATGTAAATTTTTACCCGGGCTGTTACAATGCATGTGGTATTTTAATATATAATACGATTATGTACTAAGTATTAATTTGTAAAAAATGATATGTTATATTTGTTGACTTAAAATTGGGTTAATCACCTCCTAATATTGATTAGTGGATTAACCATGTTTTGTCATGGGTTATAAATGATTTTGATGGCTAAAAAATTACAAGTATGCTTCTAGCCTTCCTTGTATTGATTTTAGTTTACAGGAGGAATTATGGTTTTTGCTGAAACCATATCTCGAAACAAGCCTGATGGTTTCTATTGCAACCATATCTGCGAGCTGTCACTTTCAATCTTTTGTGCAAGTTGCATGTGGTCCTCCGGGCATTAAAAACCCACTTCCAATGGTCTGAACTAATGAGCAAGTAAGAAGGAAGACATTATTGAAGTGCAAAAGACTTTCCCACCAAACTCCTACCCAACTCAAAATGGTGGTCCAAACTTTCCAGATTTGGTAATTCTTTGTAACCAAGGAGTTGACATGGCGTAACGGTACCAAGCTAAAGAGTTAATGAACTGAAGTCAACTAGGAGTACAAAGATCCGTTGCAGCTGCTTTCCCTCATACTCAGATTCTATAAAAGGGATCCATTACACCTCTGATCCATTATCCCAGCTATTGTGCAAAATTTTGAGTATAGATTTGTGCTAGAAATCGTGGTTTCTGATCTGGTTTTTCTATGTGTATTGTAAAACACATTTTAAGGGCAATTTGTAAGCAATTCTTGAATTAGATTTGCTGGGAACTCAAGTCTAGGAATAGAATTGAGGATAGGTTAGAGCTTAGCCTGTGAAAAGCTTATAAAGGTTTGAGCTTAGCTTAGAAAAGCTTGTGATTGTAAAGCTTAAGGTTGAACCCATAAAAGTCTAGAAAAGCTTGTGATTGTAAAGGTTAAGGTTGAACCCGCAAAAGCCTAAGGATAATGAGTGTTTAAAATCCCAAAGGGAGAAACCTTTAGGTAGTGGAGTACCTAATGAGGGGGAATCACTCTAAATTATCTGTGTTCACTCTCTTCTACTCTCTCTCGTCTTACTCTCTTGTTTCACACACTTGCTAAGTACTTGAAAGATTTGGTATCATAGAAACCAAATCTTTCTGTCCGAGAAAGCTTAAAGTCTAATTCACCACCCCACTCCCCCTTTCCCCCCCCCCCCCCCCCTCTTAAGCACTTTTGGGCCAACAATATTATTGTGTGAATGAAACATGTAAGAAGAATGAATGGTGATTAGGCATGGCTGGCTACGATAATGTAGCCAGCCTATGTGTGAGTTATATCACTTGCAATGGTATCTGGGCAGAATTAAATATATGACGAGGCTACCCGATATTGTAATAATCCTTAATCAGCACACATAATTTTTATATTATTTATTAAATTTTTTTTATTTTGTGTAAGGTTCTATATATTTTCTTACCATTGTTAGCTAAATTATAATGTAGATCATATTATTTATAATTCACCACATTCTATTTTCAAAGCTCATATTAATTTTTTTGTTCATGCTTTTTTTTTCAAAACATAAGTTTTTACTCTTATTTCAAGTTGATGTTATATTATTTCTCTAATTGTAAAGACTTGTATATTTTTATTCATATTTTGCTAACTTTTTGATATCTTTATCATTATTTTTAAAAAAACTATATTATATATTTTTTAACTTATTTATTTGTATGAATATATTTATTTTTTATTGTGCACCTCTCTATGCAAAAAATTTCTATCAATAAACATTTCTTTGTCTTTTATAACTAACACTTATTTATTATTTAACATACAAATTCTTGTTTATTTTAATATTTTAATTAGCAATATGGTTTATGTAACAGCCCGGGTAAAAATTTTGGATTTTTACCGGACTGTAAAAGTATTTCTACAGTGATTTACCGAAAGAATTAATCTTGGTAATTAATTCAAGGTAAATCGAGCGTCGTTTTTCGAAACAGAGTCTTTTCCCGCGCTCGAGATTTTTCCGTGGAAAAGCTCACTCCAAAAGAAAAAATTAAAGTAGTATAGACCGAATTTTGTTTCCTTTAAAAAAAGGAATTTTTTTTTTTGGAAAGCAACAAGGGAACTAATTTACACGTTGTAAAACAATGTTGTGTTATAAGGACACAAGAAAATAATCTAATTGGCTAAATTTCGGGAAAAAAATATATTTCATTAAATGTTTTTAGGCATACTAGTTTTTGTGTATGTGGAAAGCACATGGTATAATAACATACAATATGAATATTATCTTAAAAGTAATCAATATAAATATTAAAATTAATCTGAAATTATGTAAAAAATTAGTAAATTAATTAATTTATAAATAAATTGAGTAAGAAGAAATAGTTAAATATTAACGATTCATTTCTGGTAGATATAGTTTAGTTTATAATGTTTAATAAAAAATTTTATGGCGTCATCCTTTTTAATATTCTTAAATTTTTTTATATTTATTTTCTATGATAAATTTCTAATTCCCATATGTTAATATTTTTTTTTACATAAAATTTTATTTTAATTCTGTTACTTTCTTTGGAGATATAATTTTTTTCAATTTTAATATTGATTGTGTAATCATTATGCATCTTCTATCTGAACATATACATTTAATTTATTTTAATATATGTTATTTGAAGCGCCCCGACTCGTATTTATCGTACAGGGTAAACACGTGCCAGAACTACTTTTTACAGTAGCAGACGGTACATAAGATGCAAAATACAATACAAGGCAAACCCAAATACGACATCTGTCACCCGATCCCGGGAACCATTATTCAAGCCACAAACACTCCCAAAGCTCAACAGCTGTAACAGCCCGGGTAAAATTTATGTTTTTACCGGGATTGTAAAAGGCCTTGTACAGTAATTTACCTTATGAAATTAATCTTGGGTAATTATTTTAGGGTAAATTATGTATCGGATTCTGAAACCGACCCTTACCCCACGTCCTAGATTTTTCCGCGGATTTTACGAACCAGAGTTGGTATTTTTCTGGTCCAAGAATCTTAAGAAAAGTCAGGTTTATCCTCGAATTATCGGACCAGAAATAAAATCAAGGGGGTATTATAGTTATTTTCTGGTCCGGACGGAACACGCTTCACATGCTGCACAGTAGTGCATAATTGAGTCATCGTCGCCTTCTCCTGTGTTGCCCGTGAGTTGCTTTTCCCTGTGTAATCAGTTTTCTGCATGTCTTTTACCTGTGTTTCCTGCCACTTCCTGCGTAAAGACCATACCACACCACCACCCATCATCTTCTTCCTCCTACAAACCACAAAATCCTCCTTCGTTGTTTCTACAAAAACCAAGTGCAACCCACAAAACCAAACTAGAGAGAAAAAAAAAAAGAAAGAAAAACAAAAACACACACACACCAGCCCCAAAACGCCACCGTTTTGGACAACCCCAACACCCCTCCCTTCTTTTCTTCTCCCGTGGAACACCACACACCACCGAGCCACCTCCACAGCCGACCGCCGCCACCTGCACCTCTCTCCTCCTTCCTTCTTTTTCCTCCGCCGTGCCCAGCACCAGTGGAGCTCGCCTTCCACGTCGCCCTCTTGTCTCGCTTTTCTTCCTCCTCACGAACCCGATCCAGACCACCGGCCGAGACCCCTGCTCCCTCTGCTGCCTCGTCGTCGCCTCTGCCGCCGTTGCCTCGCGCCGTCGCAGCCTCATTCCGTGTCGCTCGCGCCGCCGCCTCGCTGTCCACCTAGGTGAGCTGGGTTGAAGACGACCCGGATAGGGTCTCTGGGTCGGGTTGACCCGTTTCCTCAATCGGGTCGCGGGTTGTGTATGTGGGCTGTTATGGTGGGTTGGTTTGGAGCTGATGAGCTGACTAGCTGGGCCTATTGTGCAGGCCTGCTCCTGGGTCCCTGATGGGGCTTGGGCTTGGCCTGTACAAGGGTCTGGGCTAGTACTATTTGGCCCAGTCCGAAATTTAAAAAAAAAGTGAAATAAGAGAAATAAAATCTGGAAAAATATATAATTCTGTAAAATAATTTTGGGAAATAAATATAATTCTGGAAAGAGTAATAATTCTGGAAATAAATATAATGGAAGTATTTTGGAAAATATAGGTAATGGAAATATTTGGAAAGTACATACTTATGGAATAAACTGGAAAGGGTATTATCAGAGTATTATACCGGAATAATATCCGGGTATAAGTATGGTATTATTTTGACTTTTGAAAATAAATGGTGAATGATGATGATAACGGAAATAACCCGAGGCAGTACCGAGTTGGTTCGGTAATTTATTTTACGACGTACAGTATTAGTCTGGCATCTGCATATCATCTTATGTGTGCATATTAATTGTTTAATATAGGAGCTGATAACGAGCAGTATCCTGAGGAACCAGAGCTGGGACATTTCGAGGACTTTCAGGAGTAGGAAAATCGGCTAAGGTGAGGATGGATAACCTTTGATATGTTGCGCATAATACTGTGTTTGTTTCTCTGGTAATTATTTGCTTGATTGAACTGCTGAGCCGATTGAGTTTGATTGTGGTGTTACTGCTATTGTTGTTGATTAATTGATTGTGGATAACCTGAGATAATCGGATAATTGGAAGTTGTGTTGACGACTTTATTGTCACTTAGAAAGTAGTGGTACGACTCGATGGTTAGAGACTGTTTTGTGGTGGCTATGATCTGGGTTACTTGTGATAAGCATGTCTATGCTTGGGATGTCAATCCCGGTTTATTATATATTTGGGATGTCTATCCCTAGGATCTATTTTTGGGATGTCGATCCCTGGGCTCTCTTGGTTTGATCTAGCACCCAGAACATGTTAATAACCAGGTACGACCCTAGCTTGTCCAGTGGCAGGGCCCTGAATATAAAATTGGAAATTATAATGTCTTTTGGTCTTGGCTCAGTCATGGTCTGGTTGAATCTTTGATTTGTCTTTTGCTTGTATTTTCTTCGAAAGTATTATATTTGCCTGCATATTACTGTTTATCCTTGGTCGGTGAGCACTTCGGACTCACCCCTCGCCTGCGGGGTTTCATCCCGTAGGATGAGTTGCTCGTAGTACAGGTACATGGTTCGGCCAGCCGATGTTTCTACTCCACCAGACCCCGGATCCATACCTTCGCTGCATCTCATTCTAAGACTTCCGCTGCTGTGATATATATATGTTGCTGTGTTGCTGTATTACTTCTGTTGCCGTATCATATGTTTTTTGTTGCTGCTGTTGAGCTTTGGGAGTGTTTGTGGCTTGAATAATGGTCCCCGGGATCGGGTGACAGATGTTGTACTTGAGTTGCTTGTAATGTATTTTGTATCACATGTAATGTCTGCTACTGTAACAAGAATAGTTCTGGCACGTGTTTACCCTATACGGTAAATACGGGTCGGGGCGCTTCAACAGCAGCAACAGAAAACATATGATACAGCAACAAAAGTAATACAACAACACAGCAACATATAAAATACAGCAGCGAAAGTTTTAGAATGAGATGCAGCGGTGGTATGGATCCGGGGTTTGGTGGAGGAGTAGCAGCCGTCGTACATCGTACCTGAACTACGAAACAACTTAACCTACTGGATGAAACCCCGCAGGCGAGGGGTGAGTCCGAAGTGCTCACCGACCAAGGATAAACAGAGATATGCAGGCAACCGTAATACTGGAAAGAAATCACTGGGAAAACAAAAGCACATCTCAAACAAGACTGAGCAAAGGCCAAAAGAATATCTTATGTTATTACCAATTTTTTCTTCCGGGCCCCGTCACTGGACAAGCTAGGGGACCGACCTGGATATCAACATATTTCGGGTGACAGACCAAAACCAAGAGAACCTAGGGATCGACATCCCAAAATAGTAACCCAGGGATAGACATCCCAAATAAATCAACGGGATAGACATCCCAAGCATAGACATGCTTACCACAAGTAACCCAGGTCATGGCCACCACAAAACAGTCTTTACCCATCGAGTCGTACCACTACTTTCCAAGTGACATTAAAGTCGTCAACACAACTTCCAATTATCCAATTTCCATTTCCAATTTCCATTATCAATTATCCATGGTCAATAGACCAACATCAATCTCAACACAATATCCTCAGGATCAATATCACAGTCCAACAATCACAACAGCAATAACCACAGCAGTCAAATAACCAACAGTGAACATCTCGGTAGTTCAATCAGACAACAAGCACACAAAGTATTGCAGGCACATATCAAAGGTTATCCATCCTCACCTTAGTCGATTTTCCTACTTCTGAAAGTCCTAGAAATGTCCCGGCTCTGGTTCCTCGGGATACTGCTCGTTTTCAGCTCTTATATCAAACAATAATATATGCACACATAAGAAGCACAACCGTGATATGCAAATGGTAACTAATACTGTAAACCGTAAAATAAATACTGAACCAACTCGGTACTCCCCCGGGTTATTCTCCATTATCATCATAATTTACCATTTATTATCCATGTGTCAAAATACCATACTATACTTATGCCCGAATATTTTTCCGGTATAATATTTTGATCATATCCTTCCCAAAAACATTTTTCATAAAGTTATACATACATATATCCCAAACTATTTCCATATTCAAAAATATTAATCATTTTCCATATCTTATATTTTTTTCAAAATCCTCTTTTTAAATAAAATATTTTCATATATATTTCCCAAAAATATCCATACTATATATATTTATCCAGATTTATTTTTATCATTACTTTTTTTTAACCTTGGACTGACCTAAATAGTGCTGGCCCAACCCACTGCACAAGTCCATCTCAAGCCCCAAGCAGGAGCTCAAGATCAGGCCCGCACAGCAAGCCCAGCGCACAGCCCACGGCCCAACCACCCATCTCTCCACAGCTCAAACCAAGCCCATTAAACCAAACCCAAACCCACTCTCCAAATCGGGTCAACCCGATCCGCGACCCACTCATCCGGGTCATCCACAACCCACGGCTCACCTTGGCTCAGACGGCCGGCGAGACGGAGCGAGGCGGCGTGAGGACGACGCAGGCGACGCGGGGCGACGGCGAGGCGTAGGCGACGGTTGCGGCAGCATGTGACGGCGACGAGCAGAAGAGGGAGGCGGGTCTGACGGCTCTGCTCGCGGGTTGTCGCGACGGCTTGGCGACGGGGCGGCGCGACCTGCAACAGTGACGGGCAGAGGGGGAGGAAGGGAGGAAGGCGGCGGGTGGTGGTGTCTGCGCGTGTGGTGTCGGGTGGTGGAGGTGGTCTTCGGGTGGCGGCTCGGTGAACACAAAGAAGGAGAAGAAGAAAGGAAAAGAAGAAAAGAAAAGGAAAAGGGAAGAGTTGGGTGGTGGTCTCGGGTGTGTGTGTTTTTTTTTGTATTTTTTTTTTGAAGAAGCTGGGCAAGGAATGGCAGGGAGGAGAAGATGGTGATGGTGCTTTGCAGGGAGAGGAAGAGGCAGGTTTCAACAAGGTATATCATGAGCATCACAGGAGGAGACAAAGCTTCACATGCTCATAGGAAAAGAAGATCACAGACTTCACTGGAAAAAGCATCTTTACTATGCAGATGCACTATGCGCTGTCTGGACCAGAAGATATCCATTATACCTCCTTACCTTTAATTCTGGTCCGTAAACTCGAGGATAAACCCGACTTTTCTGAAGATTCCTGGACCTGAAAAATACCAATTCTGGTCCGTAAAATCCGCAGAAAAATCGGGGACGTGGGGTATAGGTCGGTTTCAGAATCCGATACATAATTTACCCTGAAATAATTACCCAAGATTAATTTTATAAGGTAAATTACTGTACGAGACCTTTTACAATCCCGGCAAAAACATAAATTTTACCCGGGCTGTTACATTATTTAATTTAATGAACTTTATATTTAATTTTATATTTATTTATAATTATTTTCATACGTTGTTTTCTTCTTTACTTCTAGTGGTAACTTAATTATAATATTTACTTTCTATAATTCAAATTTTAAAAATTTTTTTATTTTTTCAAAAAAATATGTTAATTTTCTCATTTTTATGTCTATATTTTTAAATTAATTTCTATTTATTTATTTTTAAACTTGTAGATCTATTATTTTAATGTCTAATGTAGTATAGTAATTTTCTTTAATAGCTTTAAGTTTATTATATGAAGGTAAATACTATACTGCTTTCTTTATTATCATCTTCATATTTTTTCTAAAATTTATTTAATTTATAATCTTCAAGTTTTGTTATATATTCATTATCAAAAATTTATTTTTTCATACAGCTTAATAATAATTAACTTTTAATTTTTTTATTAAACATGACTTCTCTTTATTATTAATATTTTATTAATTAGTTTTTTATTTTGTTATTTTTTATACGTAAAATTATAAATTTTAATATTTTTGGAAGTAAAATACTTTTTGAATTTAGAAGGTCATATAAAATAATATTATTAGTTTTTTTGCATGCATGCATGTGATATTTTAATATATAATACGATTTTGTACTAAATTAAGTATTAATTTGTAAAAAAATGATATGTTATATTATTGTGTGTGAAACATGTAAGAAGAATGAATGGTGATTCTCATATAATTTTTATATTATTTAATAATTTTTTTATGTAAGGTTCTATATATTTTCTTACCATTGTTGACTAAATTATAATGTAGATCATATTATTTATAATTGACCCTATGAATATTTTTTTTTATGAGACATGTTTTCAAAGCTCACATTAATTTTTATGTTCATGCTTTTTGTTGTCAAACAAAATTTTCTACTCTTATTTCAAGTTCATGTTATATTATTTCTCTAATTATAAAGACTTGTATATTTTTATTCATAGTTTACTAACTTTTCTAATATCTTTATCATTGTTTTTAAAAAATGTATTATATATTTTTTAACTTGTTTATTTGTATGAATATATTTATTTTTTAATCTTCACCTCCCCACGCAAAAATTTTCTATGAATAATTTTTTTTTATCTTTTATAACTAATACTTATTTATTATTAACATATAAATCTTGTTTATTTTAATTAGCAATATTGTTTAAGAAAAATTTACTGTTATTTTACTTACTAGTTTTTTTCACGTGCGATGAAACGCCCCGACCCGTATTTACCGTACACAGTAAACACGTGCCGGAACTGTAACAACCTGACCAAATAAAGCCCAGCATACAGTGTATACAACAGAAACTCGGGCTCAACAGCCCAAAATAAAAACATCAAAAACAACATAACTGGCCCAATGGCCCAACAATAGTAATATAATTCACAGCGGAAGACTTAATAACTCACAAAACACTGTATGCGACACTGATGCAAACTATGGATCCGAGCCCTGTCCAAGGGATAACGCCGCAGCTTGTCTGGAATGCACCAAACCTGTACCACAAATAATCCATCCTACGGGATGAAAGCCCGCAGGTGAGGGGTGAGTCTGAAGTGCTCACTGACGAAGGATAGACAATCAATACGCAACACTATAAATTACTCAATTCGAAAATAAGGAAAAATCGCCAAAACACACCAAACCGAAAGACTCGACCCAAAACCGGTCCAAGACCAAAAAGACTAAATCAAAAATCCATTTTCCATTTTTATCTTTCCAGGCCCCGTCACGGATAAGCTAGGGGTTAGACCTGGTTATCAACATATTCCGGGTGCCAGACCAAATCCAAGAGAACCCAGGGATCGACATCCCAAAAATACGAACCCAGGGATAGACATCCCAAAAATAATCACGGGATAGACATCCCAAGCGTAGACATGCTTATCACAAGTAACCCAGGTCACGGCCACCACAAAACAGTCTTAAACCATCGAGTCGTACCACTACTTACCACGTGACAATTATATTATCATCATCAAAACCAAACTCAAGGATCAACATCCCTAACCAAAATACCGGGATAGATATCCCTTCCAAAACCGAGGATCGACATCCTTATCACATTTCATTATTTAATCCATTATTCTTATTACCAAAAGACACAGCAATCGACATCCAAAAACAACCAGGACACTGGGATAAACATCCCAAACCAAACCACAGCAAATGCAACATCCAACAATGCAATAATCATCAAAACATAATAACCGAGTAATACAGGCACATATTGAAGGAAATCCATCCTCACCTTGGCCGATTACTCAACTCCGGAATCAATGACCGGTCCCAAGCCGGCTCCTTGGGAAACTGCCCGATATCCGAACCTGTACAACAAAACAATATACTCACATAAATGCACATATTCGGTATACTATGATGCCAAAACTGCGAAATACCCCATCCCGGTTCATATCCTTTATTATCATCTTTTACCGAAAATATTATACCGTACGTATATCCGAATATAATTTCGGTACCATATCTTAATTAAAACTCTTTTAAAAATATTTTCATAAATTAATTATACTTTTCCCAAAATATAATTACCATAATAAATACTTAACAAATTTTTTATATATCAGAAAATACTTTCATACAATAAATTATGTCATATTCTTTATTTCCCTAGCAACATAAATTAAATATGAATATAGATATATAGATATATATCCAAAAAATTATTATTTATCAAATATATATATTAAGGTAAGCATATACTATATGTATTCTTTTTCCAGAAATTATAACCATATAAACATATTTTCTGAAAATAAATATAGGTATGCATATTTATTTTCTAAAGATATAATACATCTCCAAACAATTATATTATCAATATAATAATCTATTTCCAGGAATATTACTTAGGTATACCATATATATATTTTTTTTCAGAAAATATATATTTTTTTATTTTTATTTAATTTATACAGTTTATAACCATATTTATTTCCCAAAATCATATTTTCCAGAATTATTTTCCAAAATTATCTCCAAAAATATTATTTCTACAAATTATTTTTATTCTCCCAGAATTATATTTTTTTTCCAGATTTTATTTTCTTTTTCTTTTTTTTTTTAATTTCGGACTGGGCCAAATAGTACCAACCCAGACCATGCACAGTGCCAAGCCCAGGCCCCAACCAGGAGCCCAAGCACAGGCCCACACGGAGGCCTGGAACCTGACCCAATAGCCCAGCCCAAAACCCAACTCAGCTCATCCTAGGCTCCAAGCCCACAACACAACCCACAAACCTCCAGCCACAACCCGCGACCCGGTCAAGTCAACCCGACCCAACTACGACTTATCCGGGTCGTCTCAGCCCGCAATAGCTCACCTTGCAGACGGCGAGCTCGACGCCAGAACGAGGCGGCACAAGACGGCAATGGCGTGGCGTGTCGACGGCAGTGCAGGAGGCGGCGAGGCGACAGAGCAGTCAACGGGAGGAGACGGCGTCAGCTGATGGCGTTCGTCGGCTGCAGCAGATCGGGAATCTCGGGCGGCTGCGTCAATTCTACGGTCGACGAAGGCGAGCTGATGGCGACGGGTTGAGCGCGGCGACGAAGAAGGCGCACTGAGGGAAGAGGCGGGTGGCGGCGGCTCACGGTGGTCTCGGGTGGTGGTTGGTCACGGCAAGGAAAAGAAGGAAATGAAAGGAGAAAAGAGATGGGTGATGGGTGGTTGTTCAAAACGACATAGCTTTGGAGGCAGATGTGTGTGTGTTTGTATATTTTTTTTTCTGGTTGAAGTGTAGGAAGGTGGTTGGCAGAGTTGAGTTTTTGCAGGCAGGCAAGGTTCACGAAGACTGGCTGTGTGTGGTGGTGATGGTGTATACTGGGTTATGGAAAATTGGTGTGCACTGGTTACACAGGAAGCAGCTCACGGGCACACGGCGGCGCAAAAACTCAATCATGCAGGTAAGTCGTGTACCGTCCAGACCAGAAAATAACTGATGTACCCACTTAATTATTTTCCGGTGTGATTTTCCGAAGATTCCGGGACCCGAAAAATACCGACTGAGGCCCGAAAAATCCACGGAAAAAATCTCGAGCGCGGGAAAAGCCTCGGTTACGAAAAACGATACCCGATTTACCTTGAATTAATTACCCAAGATTAATTCTTTCGGTAAATCACTGTATAACGGCTTTAACAGTCCCGGTAAAAATTCAAATTTTACATGGGCTGTTACATGCGATGCACGTGGTACCAATTTTGTCATTTCAAAAAATAATTTTACAATAATTAAAAAATTAATAAATTAGTGAAAGTTTGAAGTTACAATAAATAAGTTTATACATAAAGTAAAAAATAGTTAACTCAATAATTATCTTCAAGCTTGGAAAGTAAAGTGCCTCTCTTTCTCTAGTTTAATTCTTTAGGAATTGGTTGCTTTTAACCGTTTTCGTTTTCAATACAATTCTATTTTTTTTCTTCGGTAGCTTTTCCTACTTTCTCAGCATTCTTTCTTAATTCACTCTTTTTTCCATTCAGACTTACCACGAAAATAGATTTTTCGTCTTAGCAAGCAATTAACTCTTCAATTTATTTCTTTGCTATGTCCAGTTATCATTTTTGCCTTATTTTTTACACTTCAAGTCTTAACGTATACTTATAAGATATTAAATAGACATGAAAAGTATTTTTTTCAATCCTTTAGTTTGTAATCATGAAATCTATAATATTTTTCTCTTTCACATCTAGTATTTTGGTTAATGTAAAAAAAATATTATTTTGAGAGTATAAAAATTAATATTAATAAACTTATATACTTATCTTAGTCTTAAAGTACTTATGTTTTATATTTCTCATATTATATATTTTGTGATATTTTTTGTCCTTTATGTTTTCAATCATTATGTGATTTGAATGCTTTTTTTGGGCGTCTTCCATGCCTGTTAATAAATATTTATTTTGTTAATGTCGCTTTTAACTAAAATAGATATTATAGTTTGTACTCTTGAATATGAATAGCTTCTTGTATTTTTTGATTTATCATTAGTTTTTATATGCTATGAAGTTACTTTATTACAAACTTGAATGGATAGCCTTCATTTTCAGGTGGAGAAACATATATTGTGGGGAGGAAAATATTTTTTTAAGCATGTTGGCCCATAATGATTTCAACATGTACTATTACATTTTGGTGAAATCCTTTGCAAACCGTTCCAGTATCATCATAAAGTCTATTTGGTGGATCGAGTTTCCTCAATAAAATAATTTGAAAATTCATTTTAAGTACCAAATTATATGGTCAGAGTCTATTTGGAGTTAAAGTATTGAGAAATTTTTCTTAATAACAATTTTGTGTATTTTCATCAAAATTTCTAATTGTCATGTGGTCCTTGGAAAATTATTGATCAACTTTTCATTTAGTTTGTACACATATTATTTCTTGTGGTAAGAATTGCTCTCTCAGTCATGTAAATAACTGAATTTGTATTGTGTTCGAGCCGAGGATATATGTTTTTTATCAAACAATAAATTTTTTATTCATGTCTATTTCGTAGGGTATTGAAATGAAGCCATTTTAAATTATAGGTTCTTCTCCATTTTTCATCCTTTGAATCTTGTTTTGACATCTCACACAAAGTTGTTTCATCGGTGATGATTGGTATATCAAAACGTGATTAAGCAGTTCGTCCACCAGGCATAATTGTCACTACGACACTACATGTTGCAGTTGCAAGTGCTATCATTCCTCTAGGTTTGACAATGGCAAGTAGTGCTCGATATAAAAATATTGTTAGTAATATGCCCAAAAGCCAATCAATGGATGATCGTATATAGTCGTGTATATACATTAAGGTTATTTCAATAAATATAATTATGAGATAATTGCTTGCACATATTTATAACCCTAGAATATATATTTGATATATTCTTAAATGTCCCTAGTCGATTATTATTATGGATGGGTTATAATAATAAATTAAGACTAGCGTATGTTGAGAATTTATATGTGATATGAATTCTACATACGGGTACAAGCTGGAGAACTTGTGGACTGGACCGACCCACATAAGAATGCTACATGGAGCGTTATATGTTTGTCGGTAGCGATTCTTATATGTATTGTCCTTAGACCTGAGATTGTCAAGGTTCCCAACATGTGAGTCATATACTTTGATATCATTCCTAGTCATCCGTAACTGGGTGGACTTAAGGGTAATCATTGGGTATATGATAAGTGTGTAGTGGGTTTTGTATGATCCAGAGGGGATTCGTCCAACCCATATAACGGGTATATTATCGGATGGTTTCTTGATAGAGTTGAACTGTAAATGCACGGCCGTGCTCGGATTATGATATGGTGATATCAGTGGTATCCGTTTTACACAGTTAACTCGAGGATCAAGAAACCGAGATTAAACATATACGAGATTGACGTATTCCATGTCTCGGTTTAATCTTGATAATGGGACGAAGGGACGATGACATGTTTCGAGGCATTTTGAATCAGTACTGATCTTGTCGTTCGGGTAGCAATGATGTGTTGCTAGACGCCGCTCTTTGCTTATAATTGTAAAATGAGATTTTAAAATTATTGCCGAATGTTACAAGTGCCTACAGGGTCACACACATAGAACCGTTGATTCGAGCAGGTGGTTGAACCGTGGTTGGACCATGGTTGGACCGGTTTGTGGTTGGACCGTGGTCGGACCGTGGTTGGACCTGGGTCGTTTTGGGCTGGTTGGTTCACTGATTGTCAGCATTATTGAGCCACTTTAGGTGCTCTGTATGTTGATAAGGTTTAGTGGAGACATAATTATGTATAGACATAATTGTGGTGGGTAATGGGCCAATGTGTTGGCCATAACCTCCACTATCTCCATTAGCCTTTGATGTGTGGATTGGAGTGATCTGAACACTTCCTCTCCTTCATGCCATTCACTGAGTTTTGTTCTTGAGAGTGTTCTTGAGGGCTTGAAAGAGCATACACACACTTCTCCTTCTTTGTGAAAGAAGAAAAACACCACAAACACTACTCCAGGAAATCTGTTGCTAGCACACCAGTTCGGGAGAGCTCGAAGTTGGAGATCATGTGACGATTCCGGCTTGATCACGGTTCGTGTGGATACCGTAGAGGGGCCGGATACCTTGTCTTGCTCTTGCTGATTCCGACACTTCAGTTAGGTGGAAGATCCTAACCGTATAAGGTACGGAAAATTGTTATTCGGTTTATATGCTTCACATGTGTTCCTGTGTTGTTTCCGGTTTTTCCACTGTGTATTTTGCTTGCTTTTGAGTGTCAATTGCATGTTTGGAAACTTACAAATATTTCTCCCATTCTTTCTTCCAAATCTATGTAATTTCAATTAGCATTTCATTAGTTATTTCTCCTAAGTGAGTTGTTTGATCTTGAAGAAAATAACTATTTGATTCGATTAGTTTATATTCATATATTTTTTATTCTCATGCTTTTTAGAAAATAATTGGCACTTTGAGTACCAATAAAACTTGAGCCTTTGGGTAGTGTTTTTGGTTTCTTGTAAAATCTTCTGACATTGGCTCAAATTGAAGATCCTATAGCATCTTGGCTTTTTCGGGCAAACATGCACTAAAATAATTGCAAAAAAATCTCCATAACTCTTGTGGTATTTGGAATATGAAAGTTTCCTTCATATACTCTAATATGCTTTCATCAGATTCCAAAAGGCCCATTTTACCATGCTACTTCCCTGGATTTTGAGTCCCGCACCCCATAGAATGGCAAAAAATTTTTTAATTGTTTTAGTCTTCTTACATGATTTAAAAGTAGTTGAAGGCAATACCTCTCACCTCCTTTTGAGTTTCAAATTTAATGACCAGTAGCAAATAATTTTTTTTCTTGGAGTTCCCATTTTTTTTTTTGCATTTTGCACATAATATTCCGAAAATTCCCATTGAATTTTCAAATTACTAATGCAAAGTATTTCAAACTAAATACTTTTGTTTTCTATATTAGGTTTTCAATATTACTATATTAATTTTTCAAAAATAAAATAAATATTATTTCTTTCTCAATATAAGAAAACGACCAAAAACAATAATAAAATATATCATAGAATTTAATTTAGTACTTGCAGACGATAAAAGAATTTGGTAGTGTGAGCATTTTTTTCAATTTCATTTGCTCTAGTCTCTTTAGCCGTGGTACTATCAAAAATATCTTGAGATAATTCTGATCTTATTTTTTATTATTAATGCTGAAAATAATCGAGTCTTCTAGCGTCTAATTTTATATATATGTTAACCACAAATTGCTTAAGCAATCTTCTAATTGATAGTCGAGTCATGTAGTCTCTTTAGCCATGACTTGAAATTTAATTGAGAAAAAATCATATATAATTAACAAATAACCTTGATATATTATTAATTTCCTAATGATTCCTTTGTTAAAACATATATCACTTATTTTTTTTAGCCAAACACATTTTTTGTTTTCCTAAAAGTTTTTTTTAATTTAAACCTCACCTTGAATTCAACGTGATGATCAAATTTACTGATCAATTGAATAGCGCACGAGCTTTGTTTCTTTGAAGTCAATTACAGCAACCCAAAAGAAAAAAAAAACATAATCAGCGGTGTATTCATGTATGTCCCGTTTGTACCCAAAGGAAATATGTTGAAAGAAGATGAAAAAATTAGAAGGAAAAAGGAAAAAAAAATATGGGGGTTCAACTTCGTAATCTCGTGGACTCAACTATAACCGTGCACACACAACTACTACAGGATCACGCGTTTTAAACGACCAAGTTAAAAGAAATCCAGTATGTAATATTTTCCAATTGGATTTGAAAAAAGAGACAATAATAAAACATACCAGGCTAAAATCTATGGAGATTGATTTTGATGCTTAGATATTAAAATTTTCAAAGAGTATATTCTTATTCCTTATTAAAAAAGAAATAAAATATACAAAAATGAGTGAATCCAAATTTTAAAACCGATATGGGTTGAGTTAAGTTCTTTTTTTTTCTGTTATTATTTAGTATTTAGATACAATAATAGTAATAATTACATAAAAAGGGTAGTTGAGTCAATAATAAATATTGAAGGGTAACTCGGTCAATTTGCTGGCTTTTTTTAGAGTTGGTGCTTTTATATACAAAATCCTTGTCTTATTGGAATATAATAATTAGTGAATCCAAATTTTAAAATGGATATGGGTTGAGTTAAGTTCTTTTTTTTTCTGTTATTATTTAGTATTTAGATACAGTAATGTTGCTGGCTTTTCTAGAGTTGGTGTTTTATATAGTATATAGATAAATCTTATTCATTCCTTTAATACTTTTACATGTACATTATATTTATTTAAAATAACTTAGGTAATATAATATTCTTTTCCTACTTTAAAAGGATTGTAAGGATAAGTAATCAATTAACTTTTTTTTTTGGCATTGTCTTCCTATATGTAAATTTAGACTGTCTATAATTATTTCTTGTAACTTTATTTCATAACACACTCGTATGATTATTTGAGCTTGTAACCTTCATTTCTATTTTATATTAGTAATTTTCAAATTTTATATGTATTAAATTTTAATAAAATTGGTATTAATGTTTTGTTCCTTCTAGTTCTTTTTAATATGTAACAAATTTATTTTGATGTGAATGAAATATTTTATTTTAATTTTAAAAGGTCATTATAAGGTAACTATTTTTTAAAATACTATGTATAGATTTTAGATTTGTTGATATTTATTTCTAATGTTTTTATATCTTTATTATTGATATAGATTTTTTTGTATGGTTATGTTTGATGACTCCATATATTATTTACACATTATGTGCTCGAAAAAATCAATAAATAGATAGATTTTAGTTAGTCTTTACATTGTTAAAAACAACTTGAACCTGAAAATATAATTAATTTTTTTTAATTAAGAGATCAAAAGGATTGTATGTCCACCTGTATAAATTGAAAACCGAATCGAGCTGCTTCCTATTTCTAGGATACAACACCGGAAGGTCATCAAGGAAAAAGTAAATGCAATATTTTTGATATTTATGAATAAAGTCACTAAAACATTACTTTTTTTTTGCAACACCATCATTTGTCTTTCTTATACTGCCTTTTTTTTGGCAAAAAATTTAAGTTAAGGGAGGCTCTCCTAGTTCAGGACCAGGGCAAACTACCGGGCTTAACGAGCGCTTACAATGATATTCACCCTCATTTTTAGACCGATTTCAGTTGATAGAAATTCCAATGGCAGGTTTTCAGTAAAAAGAATTTTCTTCCAGTCGCGGAATCCCTCATCAGAACTTTGCCATTTGCAGCAAACAATAAATGCAAGAGAATTCAACATTAGCTTGCAGTATTATTTTTAATAAATATTGGTTGAATTTAGTAACTAATTTGTCTTCATCTTGGACTGGGAGTCTCTCCTTACTTAAATTTTTAGGTTTCTGAAAAGGATCAATAAGCTAGACCCATGCTTCGAGTTGTTTCATGCCATAAATAAACTCGTACACTCTAGGAAATCCGTTGGGCAGGCGGATTCGCATCTCTTACAATCGACACAATCTTCTGTTCTTGGTGCGGAAGCAATTTGTTTAGCTTTACATCCATCACAAGGGATCATTTCTAATACATCCGTGGGGCAGGCCCGGACACATTGAGTGCACCCTATACATGTATCATAAATTTTGACTGAGTGTGACAATCACCAATTTTGGCATGAATTGTTAACGATCCACTAAGCCCAATGTTGAGTCCTTCAGACGTGTCAATTGGGCAAAGGCGTCCATAGTAACTAGGATGGATATCTCGCATCGTAGAAGTAGCGGTTCGTGCTATCAATCCTCCGGGACCAAAAAAACTCCATTTTCTTCGATGAACTATTTATGTCAATGGATTCATTTGATCCCAAACTTGAGATAATGCGTGTAATCCCAAAAAGGATTCATAAGCCTCTAGTAAGTTAGGTCCCTTTACTAAATCTTGATGGGTTGGTATCGATTTCCCTTTAATTACTTTATAGAGTGATCTTTCAACCACATATTCTAAATTAAGGAATTATTTGATGAAACATTGCAGCATGCATATAGCTGCTCAATTGTTACTCTCTTATATGTGCGGAAAAAAAGAAAAGAAATTGTTAATTTTTTTTTTTTGAGGAATAAGAAATTGTTACTCTTTAAATCTACTTTCCCTGACTGATACAGGGCTCGTATTGCAATTTTTTTTTCATCTCACCCGGCCACTACTAGAGAAGCTTTAATTGAAGCCCTGCTTTTTTTCTTTTCAGATTCCTCCATCCATCCAAATTCTTTTATTTCTTTATCTAAAGATTCTTTTAACCTTTAATCAGCAAATTGCTTTACCTTGGCTTTAAGTATCTCCTTTTTTTTTTTCAGTACTATCTCTTTTGCTTTTTCAAAAGTACAAAGTACAGTATCTCCTTTTATTTACTACCCAAAAAGCCTTGGGTTTCAAATGCAAGATTATATTTACAGTTCACATTTTCTTGTCTTACATAGCGAGTTTGGTGCAGCTTTTTCTTCTTCTTCTTCTTTTTCTTTTAGTGAGCAATAAAATTCAATTGAACCCACGATCCCCAGTAGATTTTTTTTTTCTCATCCCAAGGTTCGTTTTTTCACTTTTGAGGGCAAAAAAACATGATAAGGTAATATATATGGATATTATGGAAAGGTTCAATTCAAGATCTGATGCAGGAAGTTCCATTAACACATGCACAATATATAAAAAAACATTGCGTTTTTGCATTCCACATCACTTATCCACTATTGGCGACACAAAAGGCAGCACCCCACTCAAATGCAATTTTTTAAAAAAATTATTTACGCTCTTGACTTTTACTCAATTTGGAGAAATGAAATTCCTTTTAATGAGGGCGAATACATTTTGCAATATATACCATTCCACATTATGCTAAGGTTCACTAAACCATGTAAGGATTAATAATTTGCAGAGAGAAATCAAATGGTGCTGAAATTGTCTTCGGGGACTGAAGATATAACCTATAAAATAAAAAAACAAAGGAAAAAGAGAAAGAAGAGGCCCAAACTATTTTAAGACAAATGCAACTCAACATTGTTCCTTTGCGGGTATGTCGAGGCCTTTTTATAATACATTACAACCCTTGTCTTAAAGCATATACATATAAAGATAATTAGGGAAAGAATAATAAAAGGGGATCAGTATGGATGAACTCATTGGAAGAAGTTGTTAACTTTCCCTTTTAGTTGCGCAGTCAGATTAGGACATTTTTATTTGTTGACGATCATGTTTGTATTATATAGCTTCCTTGCTCATTTTGTAGGCTGTTAAGTTTTTTGTTCAGATAACTCAAAAGAAGAAGAAGAAACAAGACTCAATGCAAAAAGAGAAAGGCCAACAAGGCCCAATTCTAGTTATTGGGACGGAAATCGTTTTACACTTTTGGACTTTGAAATTTAGCCCACTAACTTTTGCTAATTTTGTGTCTTGTCATATCATTATCATTATCATATGGTTCTAGTTTTGTGGACTCTAGTAAAAGCCTACTACATCAGTAATTTATAACTACATCTTCCAAAGAAGTGGTAATCTAATATGAATCTCTCAATTCCAATCAATAAAAAAAGTATGAACTCTGAAAATGCACTATTTATCAACTTTTAAGATTTTCTTATTAGGAGAAACTATATAGACGTAAGAGTGCTGATGGGATGGGTTTTCGTTCCCTGGATGCTTTTAAGTTGGTATTTCTTGCCAAGCAAGGATGGAGGTTACTCACAAATGAGTCTAGCCTGGTAATTCGTGTGTTGAAGGCCAGATATTTTCCCCGATCCTCCTTCCTAGAAACTTCTATTGGTCACAATCCGAGTTACACATGGCGTAGTATTATGAAAGCAAGGGAGCTGGTGGCGATTGGGGTACATTGGATGATTGGGGACGGGAGAAATGTGCACATATGGGGCAATAAATGGCTCCCAGATGAAAACCACCCCATAGTTCAATCTCTAGTTTCTAATCTACACCCTACAGCTACGGTCTCCGAATTGATTGATGCTAAGACGGGTGACTGGATCTTTTCGACAATTGATTCCACTTTTTCGGTGGAAGAAGCAGCACTAATAAAGAGTATTCCCCTTAGTGCCCGAACCCTTTCAGATAGTCCTTACTGGTTCTATCATCCATCGGGTAACTATACGGTGAAAACGGGATATAGTTTGTGTCTGAAGTTACTACATCCACCAATGGTGGCAACCGACTCCTTTATTCCAGCATGCTCTAAACCATGGTGGAAGCTTCTGTGGAAGCTCGGTATTCCTCCCAAAGTCAGATCATTTGCAAGGCGTATATGTACTAATACAGCCCCTTTTCGGCAGAACATTGTATCTAGGATGGGCAATATTGACCCCCTATGCCCACATTGTCATTCAGCCCCTGAATCGGTATTACATTTCATCAAGGATTGCCAATGGGTTAGAAATCTCTGGTTGACCAGCCCAGTACCAACTTCTATATATGCCTCTACGGCAGATTCAGCTGCTCAATGGTTGAATGACATATATCAATTATATGGAGATGAAGTACTTGGAAGAGTATTAATCATTGCATGGTCAGCTTGGAAGGATAGGAATCTTCTAGTGTTTCAAAATTTATGCATTGATCCTCAACTGATTATCCATGTTGCTATGATATATCTCCACAGGTATAAGCTTGCAAACTCACCCCTGCCAAAAACCAATCAGTCCCGGAGTTGTCAGCAATGGCAACCCCCTCCTAATAACACTTTAAAGCTAAATACTGATGCGCCAGTCTCGGCTGATGGAGTCGGTTTGGGAGCTATTATTCGTGATAATGACGGGAGAGTGCTGGCTATAACTACGAGATGGATGGAGGCGAAACTTGCAGTTGGTGTAAGTGAAGCCTATGCGGCAAGGTTGGGGCTATATTTGGCACTTGAATTACAACTGCCACAGCTAATCCTGGAGATGGATGCGCAACGTATCATCACTGCTTTACAACATCCCTCAGTGGACAATTCCCCTTTAGGCCGAGTGATCGGCGATATTTGTTTGCTATTAGAGTCTTTCAATTCAAGTCAATTTGCTTATGTCTTAAGAGTTTGTAATAAGGCAGCTAACGAATTTTGCAAATTAGCTAGCCAATATGGGTCGGAAAGGTCTTGGTTTTCAGACTTTCCCGATCAAGTCTTTGACATTACCAGGGCTGATTTTATTGTAAATCGCTTTGATTGAGCAATAAAACAAGCCGATTTCTCAAAAAGAAAAAGATTTTCTTATTGCTAGATATTAAAAGCACACGTGCTAGGTTTCTCTAGGTTTTTTCTGTCCCTCGAGAAACTACGTTACCCTCGTCGCCTAGGGTTTCTTCACTTTCTTGGAGGGTTTTGTCTTGTTTTTTGCAGGTTCTCTTCTCGATTATTCAAGTTTTCGGTCCTGAGTACTACAGGTTTTGTTCAGTGACATTATGAGTTCAACGTTGGGTTTTTTTCAGTATAGTCTTCGAGCGGTTTTTTGGGGAATCTATCATCTGTCATGGAACTTTTGGGGAAAATGCCAGTAGTGGAGGCACCAACCGAAACAGGGTTGACGGGGACTACATAATTAGTGGAACCTAGAGTAGTTCTATCGAATCACGACGCACGACTAGTTCTTCCCACCCATGCAGAATCGTTTACTTCCACCATACGTATTCTGCAGAATATCTCTCAGACTAGGTCCCAGGAAACTGATAGTGGGCTGACAATGCAAACTAAGGATACCCATGTAACCCATCACCCTTTAAACCCAGCACATTTCGTCCACACACTACCCAATTTGCCCCAAACCCGAACCCCACACCCAACTTGACCTCTCCGATCCAACCCACTTTGGAGATAGCCCAATACCTTGCTCCTCAGGAATATCTAGGCCACACCAACAAAGAATTTGAGCCACAGAAATCCTTATCCTTACACCCACCATTACCCACATCCTCCGCACTGTCACCTCACACCATTACACCTGCATACACTGAGCCTTCACCCACGCTTTCCCCCAGCAACCTACCTATTACTTATAATCCTTCTCTTCCCGAACATGACCTTCCTCTTTCTAACCCAATTACCCTCTCGACTTACCCGAATGGGGAGGATGGAGAACACATTGTCCTGGATCAGGCCTACTAAATGCAAGCGTTTGGCCCGTTGACCGGAGAGGACGAGCCATGTGCAGTCACTTCTGGTGGGAAGGAAGAGAGAAATCTGATGTGATGGATATGGAGTATGAATTTTGGGTTGAGGCCAAGAAGGGTAAGAGTGAGCTTATCGAACCAGCGTCAGAGATTGCGGAGCAGTCCCGCCAGTCACCATGAATCTTATATCGTGGAACTGTTGCGGGCTTAGGAACTAGGCAAAAGTTCGTGCTCTTAGCCGATTGGTTCGCTCTCAAGATCTCGGTATGTTGTTTCTCATGGAAACCCGTTTAAAAGTGTAACAGCATGGAAACCCGTTTAAAAGTGTAACAGCCCGGGTAAAAATTTAGATTTTTACCGGGACTGTAAAAGTCATTATACAGTGATTTACCGAATGAATTAATCTTGGGTAATTAATTCAAGGTAAATCGGGCGTCGTTTTTCGAAACCGAGGCTTTCCCGCGCTCGAGATTTTTCCGTGGATTTTTCGGGCCTAAGTCGGTATTTTTCGGGTCCCGGAATCCTCAGGAAAATCACACCAGAAAATAACTAAGTGGGTGTATCAGTTATTTTTTGGTCCGGTCAGGACACGATTGCGTGATTGAGTCACGCAGCCGCCTTCTTCCTATGAAGCTTGTGAAACCTTACCTGTGTACCCGTGACTCTGCCCTTCTTTTCCTTGCACGCTTTCATCTGCAAAAAACTGCCTACACCATTTCCTCTCCCTGCATTTTCCCTGCATACACACATCGAGCCTTACCATTTCTCTTCTTTTCCTCTGCAAACACAACCCTGCAAAGAAGAAAAATATTTTAAAAACAAAAACCACATACACATCACCGGCCACCACCACCACCACCCGAAGTCGCCACCCACCTCCTCTTCCTCCTCCTCTCTTTTTCCTTCCGCAGCTCGCCTCCACGAAGACCCCCCACTAAGTCATGTCATCGCCCCCTTCACAGTACAGCCGCCCGCCGCGACCAGTTCTCTTCCTCCTTCCCACGACGAGGCCAGCAGCGCCGCCGAGGAAGTAGGAGCTCGTCAGCAGCCGCGTCGTCGCCCGTCTCCTCGCTGCAAAATGCCGAGGCCGCGTCGCCAAACCGATCTCCACCACCTGCCGCCTCGCCGCCCTTGCTCCCTCGCTCGCTGCCGTCTGCAGGCAACCACGACACCGATCTCTCTCACGCCGCCGTATGTGTTTCCGTCGCCATTGCACTAACATGTTCACCAGCAGCCGAGCGCCGCCCACCTGCACCTTCCTTCACCTCGCCTCGCGTGCGCAGTCGCTGTCCCCGTCCATTCGTCGCTGCCACTGCATCACCCAAGGTGAGCTTGGGAAGAGATGACCCGGATGTGGGTCACGGGGCGGGTTGACCCGGCTTGTTTGGTTATGGGCTTGGGTAGGGTTTTGGCTGTTGGGTTGTGTTTCTGGGCTGAGATGTGTGGGTTGGGTTTGGTTTGATTTGGGCTAGGGTTAGGTTTAAGCATTTTGGGCTTGCACTTTGGACCTGGTTTGGGGCTGGGTTTCTGGACATGGGCTGCACAGTAAGGCCTAATCCGGGGTAATTAAAAAAAATAAATAATAATAATAATAAAGGGAATTTAAAATCTGGAAAATATCTTATGGGTCATAATTTTTTCTGGAAAAGTAATAATGAATTAAATGATTATATTCTTTTTGAGAGGAACTAAAAATATCATATGATTTATATCCTTAAAAATAAATATATGGTAAATACCCTTGATATATAAACTATGGATATAAATGCGAATATGGGATATGACTATTTTTGGAAAAATAAGATAATTATGTTATGGTTATTTTAATAATAGTTTGATAAGTAATTTTTATGAAAATATCTTTGGAAATTAAATACATTAGGGTAATAATCTTTTTATGTATAGCTGGAAATATGTAAATGTTATAATTTTCAGAAAGATTATCTCATAGTAAATATATTTTTGGAAGAGATAATTGATATGGGGAACAAATAGCTTAACGAAAATTATTTTGGAAAATATATATATTTACGGTAAATATTTTCTTTTGGGAAAGAATATAAATACTCAAGAAAAATATTTTGAAAAGAGTTTTAATTAAAGTATGGTACCGAAATTTTATTCGGATATACGTACGGTATAATATTTTCGATAAAAGATGATAATAAAAGATATGTAACCGGGATGGGTTTATTTTGCAATATTGGCATCATAGCATACCGATTATGTGCATTTATATGAGCATGTTGTTTTGTTGTATAGGTTTTGATATCGGGCAGTTTCCCGAGGAGCCGGCTTTGGACCGGTCATTACCTTCAGAGTTGAGTAATCAGCTAAGGTGAGGATGGATTTCCTTCGATATGTGCCTATATTACTCGGTTATTATGTTTGATGATTATTGCACTGTTGGTTGTTGCATTTGCTGTGGTTTGGTTCGGGATGTTTTTCCTAGTGTCCTGATTGTTTTTGGGATGTTTATCCCCGTGCTTTGAGTTTTGGATGTCTATTGCTGTGTCTTTTGGTATAAAGTATTAAGGATTAAATAATAAATTGTGATCAGGATGTCGATCCTTGGTTTTGGATTGGGATGTCTATCCCGGTATTTTGGGTTAGGGATGTTGATCCCTATGATTTGGTTTTGAATGATGACAATATAATTGTCACGTGGTAAGTAGTGGTACGACTCGATGGTTTAAGACTGTTTTGTAGTGGCCATGACCTAGGTTACTTGTGATAAGCATGTCTATGCTTGGGATGTCTATCCCGTGATTATATTTGGGATGTCTATCCCTTGGTTCTTATTTTTGGGATATCGATCCCTGGGTTCTCTTGGATTTGGTATAGCACCCGAGATATATTGAGAACCAGGTTTGACCCCTAGCTTATCCGTGACGGGGCCCTCAAAGATAAAGTTGGAAATTGGATTTTTATTTGAGTCTTTTTGGTCTTGGACCGGTTTTGGGTCGAGTCTTTCGGTTTGGTGTATTTTGGCGGTTTTTCCTTGTTTTCGACTTGAGTAATTTATAGTGTTTCATATTGATTGTCTATCCTTCGTCGGTGAGCACTTCGGACTCAAGCCTCACCTGCGGGCTTTCATCCCGTAGGATGGATTATTTGTTGTACAGGTTTGGTGCATTCCAGACAGGTTGCGGCGTTATCCCTTGGACAGGACTTGGGTCCATAGTTGCATCATGTGTCGCATACAGTGTCTTTGTGAGTTATTAAGTCTTCCGTTGTGCTACTTTTGCTACTGTTGGGCCAAAGGGCCGGTTATGACGTTATTGATGTTTTTATTTTGGGCTATTGAGCCTGAGTTTCTGTTGTATACACCGTATGCTGGGCTTGGTTTGGTTGGGTCATCACAGTTCCGGCACGTGTTTACTGTGTATGGTAAATACGGGTCGGGGCGTTTCATTTTGGTAGCGGAGCGGGCGTTAGGTCTTGTTGGGTAGTCTTTTTGTGTTTATTGTTCTTGTTTGCATAGTTCGCTCCATTTGTTTATTATTTTATATCATTTTATTTAGTGCATTATGGATCCAGTCAGGGGACGCCAGCTGTCGCAGAACATTCACATAAGAGGTAAATGATGCCATAAATAAGCAAAAATATAAATATTATTAATGTCACTAATATTAATATTACAAACATTAAAATTACATTATATTATAAAAAGAGAAATACATTCATCTTCTCGGAACGACGTTGACCCTGAAACTATTGGGGTCATTGTTGATGTTGACCCTGATGCTGTCGTTCCACGAGAACCACATGCCGCCTGCGTTGTTCTGGCCAGGAAGCTCGAACCGGTTTGCTGAAGGGAACCGAAGTGGGATGAGACCGTGATCTTCTTCAGGCTGCCATTGGGTCTCCGTGAGAAGAACCATGTTGGGCTTGTATTGGTTCTTCAGGTCCCTCAGGGTACGCGAGAACTCCTGGGAACGCCTAGCGACTCCTCTGCAGTTCCACACCAATAGTCGGGCCTTTGGCCAAGTTGGAGGTAACCGAGTCATTCTGGGCATGCTCTGGGCAATCATCGAGAATTGGTAGTAGGTGCCTTGCTCTAGGAAATGGCAAGTGGGCTCTAAGCTGAATTCCTGAAGTCTTTCAGAAATGAAAAACATGACGAAGTTGGCCGAGCCATAGAAGGAGGTCCTCAGAGTGCCTTGGTCCTCTAGGAAGAATGTCTCTTCCATGGGAGTGATGAAGAACCTCGACGAGTAGAGTTCGTCGACAACCAGACGGGGCATTCTGCCTAGCTCATTCGGAAGTTCCTCTGGACGCTCGTTGATTATGCTGTAGGCCAGCCGGTTTCTTCTGCCTAGATTGGCACCTTCGACGAAGAAGACGGATGATGGAGCAGGCATCATGTTTTGGACGCGTTGGTATTTTGTTTTTCTGAGCGTTGTTTGTTGTTAGATGCTTTGTGGTTTTTGCTTTTCGATGTTTTGCCTTTCTTTTCACAAAACTCCAAACCGTTTTCGATCTTCAAGATTTTGCTTTTTGAAAATTTTGTCGTTGCTTCATTTATTACTTCATCACTTTATACGTTTTTCGGGCTACAAACGCAAGTGTTTTTCAGCCCCTTCCCATCTGACAATTTTCTATCGCCTTGGCAACTTTGTTTTATTCTCTTTATGAATTTTTCCTGCATCTTTTATCACATGCATCCGTGACCGTTGTGGCTAGACTGATGGGACCATACCTCGAGTAGAGCACATGTGTGACAAGCTTACACCTGTTCGGACATCATGGAGGGATACGAGACTTGACAGATGTTTTTGGCTCATGCGGAATTTGTGAACAAGTGGATGACATTTCTTTCGAGGGACACAGGAAGCTCTCGTGATCATCGCCTTGCGAGTTAACGAACGTCTTTTTTAACTCTGCATGTCACGTTTCTCGGGATCGAGGATGTTTACGACCGATCTAGAACGCCGAGCATGAAAACATGTTTTGTTTTAACTTCTTTATGTTTTGGTTTTGTTAGACGAATTTTGTTTTTAATCTCTTTATGTTTGATTTTATATTCTTATTGTTGATTTTTATTCTGCTTTGAGACGTTTTATTTTTCTGTTTAACACGAAACTTCGTAACATAAGAGTTTTGATTTTAAAAGAAAACTTATTTTATTTATTCATAACTGTTTTACAACGGAGAAGAAGTACTCTATTAAGTTACATGCTTCTCTAAGTCTTTTACAAGTTTTTGGATGTTTTTGACGTGGGGAAAGAGTTCCGCGCATGCCAGTTCTATCTGCATCACCGCCGAGCTCACCTTCCTCAGTGAGACGTTCAGCTACGATAGCGTCTGCAGTGGAGTGCTACTTTCAGCCGTTGCCTTGCCCTTCCTATCATCAACATCCTTGCGACCGGATGGCTCCTCCTTGCCGACAGGTTTCTTCCGCCGTCTTTGAGAGAACACCATATGTTCTTTGAGACCGATGATGTTCGTCTTGAAGCGTTTCTTCAGAGGTTCTTCATCGGAGCTTGTCGGGAAAGCAGTGCCACCCATATAGCTGTTGTTCTCGGAGTCTGAGGTAGTTCGAGATCGGATTGGAGAGTCCATGGCTGTGTGTGAGTTTGCCAGTCATGAGGTTCGGTTTATATAAGCGGAGGAGATGTCGCTTAAGGGTATAAGCGATATCTCGCGATGAGTTTGGACACCTGGTAGAGAATACCAGAAGCTTATCATGGTAGGACCCACGGATAAGACGGAATTTCGGGGACGAAATTCTTTTTAAGGTGGGTAGGCTGTAACAGC
The DNA here is from genome assembly GCA_028386065.3 of Turnera subulata. Classification (NCBI taxonomy): domain Eukaryota; kingdom Viridiplantae; phylum Streptophyta; class Magnoliopsida; order Malpighiales; family Passifloraceae; genus Turnera; species Turnera subulata. Next base: position 46,549 of record JAKUCV010004724.1, on the reverse strand, counting down.
CTGGGTAAAAATTTGGATTTTTACCAGGACTATAAAAGTCATTATACAGTGATTTACCGAATGAATTAATCTTGGGTAATTAATTCAATGTAAATCGGGAGTCGTTTTTTCAAAACCGAGGCTTTTCCCGCACTTCAGATTTTTCCATGGATTTTTCGGGCCTAAGTCGGTAATTTTCGGGTCCCGGAATCCTCAAGAAAATCACACCGGAAAATAACTAAGTGGGTGTATCAGTTATTTTCTGGTCCGGTCAGGACACGACTGCGTGATTCAGTCACTTAGCCGCCTTCTTCCTGTGAAGCTTGTGAAACCTTACCTGTGTACCCGTGACTCTGCCCTTCTTTTCCCTGCACGCTTTCATCTGCAAAAAACTGCCTACACCATTTCCTCTCCCTCCTTTTTCCCTGCACACACACACCGAGCCTTACCATTTCTCTTCTTTTCCTCTGCAAACACAACCCTGCAAAGAAGAAAAATATTAAAAAAACAAAAACCACATACACATCCCCGGCCACCACCACCACCATCCGAAGTCGCCACCCACCTCCTCTTCCTCCTCCTCTCTTTTTCCTTCCGCAGCTCGCCTCCACGAAGACCCCCCACTAAGTCACGCCGTCGCCCCCTTCACAGTACAGCTGCCCGCCGCGACCAGTTCTCTTCCTCCTCCCCGCGACGAGGCTAGCAGCGCCGCCGAGGAAGTAGGAGCTCGTCAGCAGCCGCGTCGTTGCCCGTCTCCTCGCTGCAGATCGCCGAGGCCGTGTCACCAGACCGATCTCCACCACCTACCGCCTCGCCGCCGTCACCTATCTCTCTCACGCCGCCGTATGTGTTTCCGTCGCCGTTGCACTGACATGTTCACCAGCAGCCGAGCGCCGCCCACCTGCACCTTCCTTCACCTCGCCTTGCGTGCGCCATCACCGTCCCCGTCCATTCGTCGCTGCCGCTGCATCATCCAAGGTGAACTTGGGAAGAGATGACCCGGATGTGGGTCACGGGGCGGGTTGACCCGGCTTGTTTGGTTATGGGCTTGGGTAGGATTTTGGCTGTTGGGTTGTGTTTTTGGGCTGAGATGTGTGGGTTGGGTTAGGTTTGATTTGGGCTAGGGTCAGGTTTAAGCATATTGGGCTTGCGCTTTGGGCCTGGTTTGGGGCTGAGTTTCTGGACATGGGCTGCACAGTAAGGCCCAATCCGGGGTAATTAAAAAAATAAATAATAATAGTAATAAAGGGAATTCAAATTATGGAAAATATATTATGGGTCATAATTTTTTTTGGAAAAGTAATAATGAATTAAATGATTATATTCTTCTTTAAAGGAACTAAAAATATCAAATGATTTATATCCTTAAAAATAAATATATGGTAAATACCCTTGATATATAAACTATGGATATAAATGGTAATATGGGATATGACTATTTTTGGAAAAATAAGATAATTATGTTATGGTTTTTTTAATAATAGTTTGATAAGTAATTTTTATGAAAATATCTTTGGAAATTAAATACGTTAGGGTAATAATCTTTTTATGTATAGCTGGAAATATGTAAATGTTATAATTTTCAGAAAGATTATCTCATAGTAAATATATTTTTGGAAGGGATAATTGATATGGGGAACAAATAGCTTAACGAAAATTATTTTGGAAAATATATATATTTACGGTAAATATTTTCTTTTGGAAAAGAATATAAATACTCATGAAAAATATTTTGAAAAGAGTTTTAATTAAAGTATGGTACCGAAATTATATTCGGATATACGGTATAATATTTTCGATAAAAGATGATAATAAAAGATATGTAACCGGGATGGGTTTATTTCGCAGTATTGGCATCATAGCATACCGATTATGTGCATTTATATGAGCATGTTGTTTTGTTGTATAGGTTTTGATATCGGGCAGTTTCCCGAGGAGCCGGCTCTGGACCGGTCATTACCTTCAGAGTTGAGTAATCGGCTAAGGTGAGGATGGATTTCCTTTGATATGTGCCTATATTACTCGGTTATTGTGTTTGATGATTATTGCACTGTTGGTTGTTGCATTTGCTGTGGTTTGGTTCGGGATGTTTATCCCAGTGTCCTGATTGTTTTTGGGATGTTTATTCCCGTGCTTTGAGTTTTGGATGTCTATTGCTGTGTCTTTTGGTATAAAGTATTAAGGATTAAATAATAAATTGTGATCAGGATGTCGATCCTTGGTTTTGGATTGGGATGTCTATCCCAGTATTTTGGGTTAGGGATGTTGATCCCTATGATTTGGTTTTGAATGATGACAATATAATTGTCACGTGGTAAGTAGTGGTACGACTCGTTGGTTTAAGACTGTTTTGTGGTGGCCATGACCTAGGTTACTTGTGATAAGCATGTCTATGCTTGGGATGTCTATCCCGTGATTATATTTGGGATGTCTATCCCTGGGTTCTTATTTTTGGGATGTCGATCCCTGGGTTCTCTTGGATTTGGTCTGGCACCCGAGATATATTGAGAACCAGGTTTGACCCCTAGCTTATCCGTGACGGGGCCCTCAAAGATAAAGTTGGAAATTGGATTTTTATTTGAGTCTTTTTGGTCTTGGACCGGTTTTGGGTCGAGTCTTTCGGTTTGGTGTATTTTGGCGGTTTTTCCTTGTTTTCGACTTGAGTAATTTATAGTGTTTCATATTGATTTTCTATCCTTTGCCGGTGAGCACTTCAGACTCACCCCTCACCTGCGGGCTTTCATCTCGTAGGATGGATTACTTGTGGTACAGGTTTGGTGCATTCCAGACAGGTTGCGGCTTTATCCCTTGGACAGGACTTGGATTCATAGTTGCATCATGTGTCGCATACAGTGTCTTTGTGAGTTATTAAGTCTTCTGCTGTGCTACTTTTGCTACTGTTGGGCCATTGGGCCGGTTATGACGTTATTGATATTTTTATTTTGGGCTGTTGAGCCCGAGTTTCTGTTGTATACACTGTATACTGGGCTTGGTTTGGTTGGGTCGTCACAGTTCCAGCACGTGTTTACTGTGTATGGTAAATACGGGTCGGGGCGTTTAAAAAAACTTTTGAAGTAGATAAGTTTAGAGATAGTTTAGTTTTTCATTTTGGTTTTAGTGTTGATTATGATGGTGTTGGAAGGCAGCATAGTGGTGGAATTTCTCTATGGTAGCGAGATCATTTCACTCTCTCCTTACGATTATATTATGTTCATCATATTAATATGATTGTGCCGGGGGTTGAATTTCCCGCTAATTGGTGTGCACCAAAATGTAAAGGTGTGAGCACCGCGCCGCGGTCCAGTTGGCGGGGATATCGCCTCGTGACCTCGGTTTAAACTCAATGGCCTAGGATTCGTGATATTTCAGATGAACTATCTTAACTCGAGTGGAGGGAACCGATTCAATGATTTCTAGGATAGACGAATTAACTGCTTCCCAAAGGACCACCATTCCACACATATTCCCAGATGTAACTAGAGGAGTCACAAGCGGTCTCTTTTAAAACCCAGCAACCTAGACAGAATATGCATGCACGGTGTTCGCACTTCTGCTAAGTTCATTCAAAGAAGGTATCACGATTCCGGACAGACTCACAGAAATACTGGGCACACACTGCTCTCAGTGTTCTCTTGATTGTCTTAGTCGCCACCCAAATTTATTAAGGGAAAACTCGTTTTTGACTCCAGACAAAGCACAGATCTCGAAACTAAGAAGAGATTCTGGGGATTCATTTATCGCGGACTACCGTCTTCATTAAGACAATACCAGTGATATTGGACGCCAAAAAAATATGTATGTTCATAGTTGGAACAAGTACCTTATGTGAACAAACAAACAAACAAAACATAGCATGCATAATATTTACATATTTGAGCTTGCGCCTCATCCACTTGAGACTGCCTACGTACCCCCTATTCTTGGGTTCAAAGCTCTCGTAGTTCTTCTAAATGGGGATCCCTATGGCTAACCTAGGTCTTCTTCTAGAATTGGCCCGATCCTCACTTAAACGAGCTTTTGTGTCCCGGCTAGAACGATGGGCTCAGGTTCTCAAAGCACTTTGTTCAGTGCATGCAATCACTCTTCTCAGAAAGTTTCTCAAAACAAATACATTATGCGAAACACATGTGGGCATCAAAAGTGGTTTTTAATGCAAACTTCTGTCATTTTCATGTAAAGGATGGAATTTTGTGCATAAATCTCATGTATGCAATTTTCTCAAAGAATATAGATGAGGAAGTTTTGAAAACATGCAATGCTTTAGTGAAAACCATTTCATATGCCTAAACCTAGACAAATGCTTGACAAGGGTGATGTTCTGTTAGTCTACGGCAGCTCCGAGCCAGAACATCGATACAAAAAGGGTGATTGGCCGTCAAAATTCATTTCAGTTCTTTCATACTGTCATCTGAGAGCGTGGACTTTACTAAAAAAATTTCTTGCTTGAAAACTAAGCTTTAGTAATTTTTCTTTGGAAAGGTGCAATTTGGAGAAAATTGGCTCTTACGCATCGATACTCTTATTGGATAAAGGTGTGTGGATCTGACAGAAGTTTGCATCTATAAAGATTTTCATGCCCAAAAGGATTCATAAAAGCATCTTTGAAATCATTGAAAACATTTCTCATTCTTGGGAAGGCACTTTAAATCATCATTGAAGTCACCATCATCGATTGAAGGCACCGTCTTTGACGATATGATCATCATTGAAGGAAAAATAGTTTTGAAAAATCGAGTTTAATGATTTTTGCATCGAGCACGAAAGTTAGTTTAGGGCCTATCCTAAAAGACATACCTATTTCATCCTTGGGGACTCCCCTAGCACACAAACTAACACATAAACAAATAATCAAACAAATATACAAACAAACAATGCAAAGATGCAAACACAATATTTATAATGGATCCAAAACAAGGAAACAAACAAGTGCATAAAATTAAATGGGTTTCTATACGTGTTAACGAATGCCGAAACCAATTTAGCAAATTCAAAGCGAGATGCCGACGAATAATTCGGAGTAATTCCAGCATTACGACGGCACATTACAGCGAGGATACCAGTAGCTACCCGGCATTACGACGGCCTAGCACCACAATAATGCAAAGAATAATTTCGGCATTACGATGGTACTGCATCGATTTTTGCTAGAAGGATTTCGGCATCATAACTACGATGGAAACCTGAAAGCGAACCTTATACAAAGATAGAGAGCTCTAACCCGTAAAAGGATACTTAGGAAGACAGCGACTTCACGCCCAAATTCCAACTTAAAGGGGGACAAGAGAGGTAGAATAGGGTGAATATCAAACCCTTTATTTTAAACTTAGAGCGGGACGAGGAGGGAGATAGAAAAGTGAAAGACGTGCACTGAGGAGCAACTACTCCTGGGGCGTGTTCAAATAGAGGGTGTGACCCATATTTATAGTTTTTTTGGGAAGACACTCTTGTAATTCTTCAAAACTAAAAATGTGACCTAGAGCCATGACCTGGAGCCAAAGCCCGGAGACATGGCCGGGAATCAAGTTGGACCGGAATAATGAGGATCAAAGCCGAAAAGGAAAGAACGAGTTTGGAAACAGATGTTGGTGGACATAACAACATGACCTCCGGCACCTGGCGGGCTTCAAGTCTTGACCGCCAGCACATGGCAGTCGCCACGACATGACCGCCATGGCTGGGCGGTCATCGTTGTTCTCTTGATTCTCGGTATTTATCGTTAGATCTAGGGATTCAATTTGACCCTTAGATCAACACCACATCTAAACCCCCTGAACACTATAATTAGGACTCCCATTCACCCTCATTGACACACAATTTCTCTCTTTCCCCTCTATACACACATAAGCTTAATGGCTTAGAATAATTCTTTAATTCCAAGCTTAGGAACCCTTTTAAGGGTTGAAATTCTGGAGGAGTATCGTGGAGAGAAGTAGCAAGGAGGCAGTAGCAAGAGGAGAGCAAGGGAAGAAGAGGAAGGAGGCGGATCAAAGCAAATCAATGGAGGAAAGCTTCAAACCCGAGGGGAAGGTTCCAGTGCAGGCAGTTCCGAAAGAATCGCTATATCTAGAGATGTAGACATTGGTTTTCTGTATTCTTGGAGTCCCTGAAAGAAGTAGATCTACAAGTTCACTGTTGACACCCGACACCATTTCGGCTTCCTTCCATGTCGAATTTCCCGTTCAAGTTTAGCTAAAATTCTGCTAAGGAGTGGTAAGCAAGTAGGACCAAGAGGAGGGCTTCAAGAGGTAACTCGTTCTAATTTTCTTGATTGATTGCTACTTTGAAGTAATGATGTTGCTGATGTGATTATATATGGTGCATGTTAAGAACTACGTGAGCTTTGAACCCCATAGTAGGGGGTACGTAGGCAGTTTCTAGTGGTTTGAAACGCAAGCTCAATCTTTATTTATTTTCCATTTTGTTTCTTGATTTTGTTTATTTCTGTTATTTTTGTTGCTGTGCATCAAAATATATCAATCTTTAATTGCACATGATCTGGCCCCAATATGGATGGGTGCCTAATACCTTCCCATCTATGACAAACCCCCGGGTCCACATCTTCGAGGAAAAAATCAATTTTCTAGGGTGCATGACCGCCATGTCCGGCGGTCATCTCTTGGATGGCAGCCCGGCGGTCATCCTTGCATGACTGCCCAGACTTGGCGGTCATCCCGAGATGGCCGCCCGGCCTCCTGGATTTCGCGCGTTCTTTCCATTTTTTTGATCCCAATTCCCCCTAATTCCGCCCTGACTTGATCAAACCGTGTAATTAACCCCTAATCAACCCAGAATATCCTTTTTTCTTGATTACTACTCCTCCTAAACCTTCCATGACTGATTGATACACATTAAATCCCTCATTTTGTGCAAAATCATACCAAAAACACATTTACCTTTAAAGGAAGATTTAATTCTGATTTTTCACGAAAATAAGAGTCAAGATTAGTTTTTAAGGAATGTGTTAATGGGCCAAACAATTCTGGAGAATCTATATTTCATTAACCTAGGCCTCTAAATTCGTTTCTAACCCAAAAATAAATCATCTTAATATAATTGGATTGAAAAAAATAAGAAAGCCCAAATAAATGAAATAAAATATATTTTAGTAAATTAGACCTTAATATATATTTTTATCCTAAGGTTAAATCATCTTATTAATCCTAAGGTTCAAACACATAAAGCTTCAAATTACCAAAATATATAAATTCTACTAAAATAAATTCCAAACGTACTCTAACCCAAGATGAAATCATCTCATGGTTCAAGTATGTTTAAAATTCAATTTAGAAGAATATCTGTGGGCCAAATTTGGGTGTTCACAATTCCAAGCACTTCTCTCCTAGCATTGTCATAGGCCTTGACCATGGTACGAGAGGGTAAGAAATCCTCGGCTCTTAATCCTAATAGGCTTGCAACCTTTAATGGGCACACATTCAAGGCGGATCCATTTTCTATCAATACCGAAGGTATTTGGTTTCCTTTGGTAAGGACCGTTATGTATAGTGCATCAAAATTTGTGCCCCTATTCGGGATCAAATCTTTATCCGAAAAGGAAATTTGATTGTCAGTTTCCAACGAGGCTATCATCTCGGCGAGCTCATCAGGTGTCTTGTTGATAGAAACATGTGCCTTATTCAAGACTTGGAGCACTTTCTCTCGGTGAGGGCAGGAGGACATTAGCAAGCTCCAGATTGAAATGTTGGCCTGGGTCTTCTTTAATTGCCTTATCACCGTGTCTTTTTTAGGCTCAGTTGTTTCCTCAAATTCCACAATTCGGAGGGGGGCTCACTTTACCACTCGTTCAGATTTTGTGACTACATCAGCCTCCTTGTCATAATCCACATACTCGCTTGAGCCAAGCACCATACAATCATGCTCAGACATACATTCGGCAGATACGACATCAATATCTCCATGCAAGGGTAGTGGGTTCGTCCTGGTATTAGGCTTCGATGGCAGAACTATTTCGTTATGATCTATTAAGTCTTGAATTTCATGGCCAAGCCTGAAGAGCTAAAATTAGTCTGCGAGTAATGTGTTTATGGGCTACTCAACTCTAGAAGGTCCACATTTCATTAACTTAGGCCCTCAAAATTATACTTAACCTAAAAATAAATCATCTCATTATGATTGGGTTAGAATAAACAAGGAAGCCCAAATAAATAAAATGGGAAAATATTTTAATGAATTGGACTTTAGTATATTTTTATCCTAAGAATAAATCATCTCATTAATCCTAAGGTTCAAACATTTAAATCTCAATTCATAAAATATGCATTCCTCTAAAATAAATTCCAAATGTGCCTTAGCCAAAGACTAAATCATCTCATTAATCTTATGGTTCTAGCCTACCTAAAATCTAAATTAGAGGAATATTCATGGGTCAAATTTGGGTATTCACACCCACCATCTCTCTCCGAGTGCTGAGACAGCCTGAAGATCGACCTTGTCTCCTTTGAAGGTGCGGAAGAGTCCCAGAGACCAACTCTCTGCACTATAGCCTTCACCTCGACATCGCTCTCCACATGCTTAAGAATGGTGGACCGTGCCTCGGCCCTGCTGTGGTTCCAGCAACAAGTGTCCACAACCTGTGTAGTAACCTGATAACATCTAAATGTTAGTGTTTTTATGATGGTTTTGAATGACTTTTTCTATGTATTCTTGATCGATTATATGTATAATCTCTACATTATTGTTTGTTTTCATGCATTGTGTCAATTAGTGCTTCAATTTTGCTGATTAAGTGTTTTTATCAGGAATTTATCGTTTTTATTAAAGAATGGAAGCTTTTTAGCCAAGTTTGGAAACCAGACTCAATTTAGGAAACTTTCTGCAGTGAGCACAGCCGACTATTTTGATGATTTCGGGAGTTCTAGGCATTGAAATTAAGTCAGACCAATTGGAGACGAAAATAGACTTCCAGAGCTTTCTATGGATTACATTTCATAATTTTTGGACGTGTCTAGAAGGAGCAGAAATTATTTTAATCCAGCCCAGGATGCAGATTTTTCTGTGCCGACCCAGGCCCAGTGTTTCAGCGATATCTTGAGCTACAGAAGTCCAATTGAAGAGTTCTTTTTATGAAAAGAAATCTGAGAGAATTATCTAGAATTTTGTAGAAGAGACAAATGCCTAGTTAGGATGTCTTATAGGAGTTAAATGGCGTGCAATGTTCGGATTAGAAAATAGGCAAAAGTCCAACTTGGAGTGCAAGTCAAGAATTCAATTTCCATTCAAAGTAGGAGAGCCCCACCGACTTCCAGCAGCTAAAGATAGTATAAAAGGACCCCCTAGGTCGACATATTCAGGAGGCAGAAGTCAGAGGGTGAAGCTCTACCGAATTGGTTAGTTATTAGGTCACACACACTAGTAAGGTTAGGGTTTTCACTCTTTTGGATCCTCTAGGTGGTGCCGAATTCCTCATCCAATTTCAAAGGTTATTCCCCACAACAATTCAACATTTTTCCAGCAAGATTTGAAGGTTTAAAGTCACAGAATCACCAGTCCAATTGCAGCAGAAATCGACACCAGGATAGCACAAGTCGACGTCATCATCACCAACACAAATCGGCTACCCGACTTCACTACTCCTTCCTCTTTTCGATTTTCTTTCTGTTAAATTGTTTACTTGATGAATTCTTGTGAGATTTTGATGATTTGCTATTTTATTATGAAGAACTAATTCTCTAATCTAGGATTATGGATGTAGCCAATTACTTCTATGGTTTTATTACATATGGATTCATGTTTATTCAATTGATTGTATTGATTGTTCAATCTATGTGTGCCGAATTTATTATCTACTTTGGATTGATTCTTATTGATTGCAACATGCGAGAGCTGCGTGATTTATATGATGATACCTAGAAGAACATAGATTGATGGATGCTAAAATATGCGAGAGCTGAAAGTTTCTTAGGGCTTGATTGATTGTTTTGTGCTTAATGAGTTTAGTATTGATGCTAGGCTATGCGAGAGCTAGGTAGTAATCTTTGCTGAATATTTGATTCAACATCCGAGAGCTGAGGATTAAGACATTAGAAACAATTGCCCACAATCACACATCAATAGGAAATATCGACATTCATGCACAATAAACCTAGATAGTAATTGTGTGAACCCCTATTTCCTAGATTGCTTTAGATATTGATAGAACTTTGCTTTAGGTTAAGTTTGCGAATTTATTTCTTTACCTTCTAGCCTAGTCGACATCACCCTACACCATCTTTTATTTGATTTGCCTGGATAATCATAAGCTGTGACATTAGATAGTACTTATTTTCCTTGTTCCGTGGATCTACCTTGATTAGACTACGACACTACATAGTACACTGTGCGCTTGCAATTAACAATCGTTGCGTTTACTCGTGAGTTATTTGTGTGTCGTGTTGTGAATTGATCAAGAATTATAAATTCGAAAAAGTCACGTGTAAATAAAACGCATCAATACCCACAGAAACGTCAATACTCATACCAAACCGAGCCAAAACAAGTCAAATCAACTCCACATTTATATAGACATGCATCATGGGAATAAATTTGCACAAAAAAATCATGCATTTCGGCATTAGAATGGTGTTTTATTTGCTGATTAAATCACAAGAAAATCACAAAACTCGTCCCGGTGAAATTCAAAATCGGCTAAAATTGACACAAACCCATCAACACCTACCTATTGTACATTGAGAATCTGCAATTCAAACATCAAAACAACAACTGAGTCAATCAAAATCACCATTTTTTGCCAAGAACCCTAAACCCCCATTTGGACATTTCATCAATCCAACGATTCTTGTGTTTAATCTAGCAAATAAGCATAGGGGAAAGCATTGTACACATACTAGGAGCATTTTTAAACAATCAAACATATCAAACATTGCATAAATTCGAATTTATGGAGAAATTGGGCATAAACCAAAAAATGAATGGAAATCGCACTTGGAGTAGTTTTGATTGATGGAAATCACTTACTTGCACTTGAGGGAGCTTGTAGGAGATATGCCTATCAGGAGATTTGAGTAACAAAGTCAGATTATCCTTCGGATTGGATTTTGGGTGATATTTTCTCACTGTATCCTCCCTTGATTTATGAATTCTTGATGATGATGAAGCCATGAAGTTGATTTGGAATAAAGGGGAGGGAGATTGCGAGTTGATAGAGAGGTTTTGAGAGGAAAACAAGTGAGTTTTGAGGGTTTTGGAGTAAAATGAAGGGGAGAGAGGGGTTTTGGGGTTTTAAAAGCGGGTTAGGGCTCGGCGGACATGGCGAGAAGATCACCAGCTCCTGGCGGACATCTCAACATGACCGCCAGCCTCTGGCTAAGATGCAGAGATGATCGTCGGCGCCCCAAGCTTGTTTTGTTCTTCCTTTTGCGGGCTCCGCGCCCCGAAAGTAACTTTTTGAGAGAAAAATTAGTGCATGCATATCTTTTGGTCCATAATAGTGAAATACTATGATTTTTAACTTGTTGAGTCTTTGGTTTTGAAAAAAAAAACTCATGTAGGGCCCGCTGGGCTTGAAATTTAAATAAATAATAAAAGGGGCACGCAACCCGTTGTTTTGACTTTATTTTCCGGGGCTTCCCCATTATGTGAAATATTTTTCTGGGGCGTGCTACCCCATTTGTTTTCCGTGATTTCCCGGGGCATGCTACCCCATTCGATTGAATTATTTTCCAAGACATGCTACTCTGATTGTCCTGTTTGTTTTTCTCCGGGGCATGCTACCCCATTTGTTAGTCGATTTTTCGGGGCATGCTACCCCTTATGTTTTATTTCCCGGGGCATACTACCCCATTGGTTTAAAGCATTTTCCCGGGGCATGCTACCCCGTTATGTGATGTGTTTGTTTACCGGGGCATGCTACCTCGTCATGTGATGTGTTTGTTTTTCGAGGCATGCGTCATATGATGTGTTTGTTTCCCGGGGCATGCTACCCCGTTATATGATGTGCTTGTTTCCTAGGGCATGCTACCCCCTATGTGACGTGTTTTCGGAGCATGCAACCCCGTTCGTTTTGTGTGATTTCCTGGGGCCTGCTACCCTTGTACGTGTTCTGCTCTATCGAGGCATTCTACCCCTTGACGTGTTTCGATTTTTCGGGGCATGCTACCCCTTGATTCGTCTTTTGAGGCATGCTACCCCGTATGATTGGAATCACTGCTGGGGCATGCTACCCTATTTGGTTTCCAGGGCATGCTACCCCATGTATTGATTTTCCCGGGGTATGCTACCCCATGTGTCGATAAGACTTACTTGGGGCACGCTTCCCCGTTTTGAATCAATCCATGGGGCATGCTACCCCGTTCTAAATCAAATTCTCAGGGCATGAAACCCCATTACTGGAGATGACTTTCCTTGGGGCATGCTACCTAAGAAGGACGGTAAAATCCTTAAAAACCAGATGATTCCCGACCCATGGCACATATGTCGGCATCAACATCAGCTTCTACTCCATCAAATTTGGATGTTCTTCTTTCCATTGGTTTATCTTCAGTTCCTAAAGATTCACCAACGAGAGGCATCTGTGAACACCCCAAATTTGACCCACTAATATTTCATTTAATTGGATTATAGATGTATTTTTGTCTGCAGATTAATGAGATGATTTGATCTTAAGATGAAATGTGTTTATAATTTAATTTAGTGAAATATTAATATTTTCATTATTTTTAGATTTTTGTGTATTTAGCTTGGAATTATTGAGATGATTTAATTCTGCATTTAAGTATATTTTAGGTCTAAATTTAATAAAAAGTGGATATTTTATTGTATTTAGGCTTATTATTTATTTTGGACCCATTTGAGATGATTTTGAGTTTTAAAATAAATAAGAGCCTAGACCAATAAAATATGGACCCTCAAGCAATCTTAGCCCACAAAAAACACAGAACTTAAAGGCCTTTTAATCTGAATTTTCATCCAGAAATTGGATTAATTTATTTCATTAAATTTTTTTTGGTGACATATGGTAATTAGAGTGGAGTGGAGAGAAAAAAAAGAAAATAAGAAAAGGGGTGAGGGTAGGCTACAAGTTAGGGTGGTTTTTGGAGCTTTAAACAGGCAAAAATCTAATTAGGAAGGGCGTGAAATCAAGTAGGATAGGAATAATGAGGATCAAGTCGAAAAAGGAAAAGAGAAAAAATGAAAATAGGTGCCGGCGGACATGGAGACATGACCGTCAGCACCTGGCGGTCGTCGCGGAGGACCGCCGGCGCTTGGCAGACATCGCTCCCAGTTTCAACAGTTTTCCTGATTTTTCATGATTTCTTGATTCGGAGTATCTACCGTTGGATCTAGGGATTCAATCCTTTAAATTAGATCAACACCACATCGCACCCTGAACACTATAAATGGGACCCCCATGCACCCTCATTCATACACAATTTCTCTCTTCCCCCTCTATACACACATAAGCTAGATACTTAGAAGAACTCTCTCTTCTCATTCTTAGGAACCCTAGTAAGGGCTGAAATTCTGGAGAAATTTCGTGGAGTGGAGTAGCAAGAAGGCAGCAGTAAGAGGAGAACAAGAGAAGAAGAGGAAGGAATCAGATCAACACAAATCGGTGGAGGAAGGCATCAAACTCGAGTAGAAGATTCCAATGCAGACAGTCCCAAAAGAATTGCCATATATCGAGCTGTAGGCCTCGGTTTGCTGCGTTCTTGGAGTCCTTGGAAATCTAAGAGCTAAAAGTTTGCTGTTGATACCAGATGCCGGTTCGTCTTCTTTCTGCCCCGAATTCCAGCTTGAAGACGAGTCAAAATTCTGCAAATAAGTGGTAAGCAAGTAGGAGCTAGAGGTGGGCATCAAGAGGTAATCCGTTATAACTCTCTTATGGTTTGACTGCTGTGACGTGAAGATGATGTTGTTGATGTGATAATTATGTGATGCATGTTAAGAACTATGTGAGCTTTAAATCCATTATCGGGGGTACCTAGGCAGTTTCTAGTGGTGGAAACACAAGCTCAATCTTTATTTATTTTCCATTTTATCTTTTAATTTTTTTTTTATTTCTATTGTTTGTCTTATTGTGTATTGACATATATTGATCTTTAATTGCACATCATCTTGCCCCACCATGGATGGGTGCCTAACACCTTCCCATCCGTGACAAACCCTGGGGTCCATATCTTTGGTTCGCTTATCGATTGCCTTAAGGATTCACTGGTTGCCTATGGAAGGTTTTCCCTGAATTTTGCCCTATAATAAAATTCGGGTCACGACTCCAAAGATGTGGATGACGGCTAAAAAGAAGGTGGTGAGTAAGCCCAATAAATTTTGGGTCAGGTACTCACAGGTTCCAAGGGTTGTAACAAGTTCTTCTCTATGCATTTCTTGAGCATCTTCCCCGGGGACATTGGGAGGGAAGTAAATTCCCTAAGGCTTGACCCCAAACGCATAGGGGTTTGGGCAGCCAAATAGTTTATCTTAGCGGATTTCTTCCTTTGCACCGATTCGAAGCTCTTCCTCGAGGTTGTAGTGTTAGCGGGCATGTAAATCCTACCCAAAGCAATGGCATCTTCTATTTGTGTCCCCGCCCTAATGAGGGCCTCAAACTTGGCATAATAATTGCCATCCATGCGATCTTATTACGTAGGCTCGAGATTCTTGATCACCATTTGCACTTGGTCTTCTTCCGTAGGCCTGTCCACCATTAAGGAGGCCTTCATGTGCTACCTTATAATGAATGCAGAAAATGTCTCTTGGCCCTCCTGTTTGGTTGTTTCCAGATCCCTTTTGGTTACATCCACCTCAGTGTTGTAGCTATACTTCTTTAAGAATTCTTTGCAGATATCCTTCTATTTGCTAACACGGCTCTTATCCAAGGTCATAAACCACTTCAAAGCAAACCAGACAAGGTTCTTTGAAACAGTTGGGCCATCAGTTTGAGCCTTACTCCCAAGGGTTGTAGCATTCTGACATAAATCTTCAAATGGGTGGTAGGGCATGTAACGCCCCGTATTTTCATAATTTTACTTTCGGAATTTTCGGAATTTTTGTTCCAATTTTACCCTCGAGGAATTTCCGGGTTTTTAGACTCAAAGGTATTTAATCACCTCCAGTTATTAAGCTTTTGTCGGGTTTCGTCGATATCGATCCTTCGTTGGCATTAAATCGGGTTTCGGAGTTGGAAGTTAGGCTTATAAGTAGTTTCACTGAAACTACGTCGTTTTGGAGTCTTACAAAAAAAAAAAAAAAAGAAGAGAGTTTGACTTAGGGCGGGTTGACCGCGCCCAAGCTCAAAACGGCGTTGTTTTGAGCTCGGGCTGGTCAAGCCCTAACCCTTCTCTTTTCTCTTCTCCTCTTTTCATTCTTTTCTCTTCCTTTTGTTTTTTCTTCGACCCCGTCTGCCCTTCCTCTCTCTCTCTCTCTCTCTCTCTCTCTCTCTCCTACGGTCTCCATCCGTTATCTCCTCTCAATAATTTGTTTCTTGTTGTTCCTTAAAGATCAATCGCTGCAGCCTTGGTTTCTTTTTCTTCTCCACACAACCCCGGGTTCCTTCCTCCCCGGTTGCTCTTTGTCGTCGCCGCCGCCACCAAGTCGCGACCCGTCTTACTCGCGTCGCCGTCGTCGCCTCTAGTCGTTGTGCGTCGCGGTTGTGTGGCCGGGTGTGTTCGTCGGTGTGGGTGCGGCTGCTGGTGGCCTCTACGCCGTCGCCTCATAAATCGCTCGGTAAGCCGTGTCTTCCCTCCTCTTTCCTGTGCTCTTCTCTTCTCTTCTTCTTCCTTACACCTCCATGACTTGATGTCGATGTGTGTGTGTGTTGCGTTGTTCGATGTTTGTGGCAGTCTGGTGGTGTTTGGGCGGCGGGTCGTTGCGGTGTTGGTCGGAGGTTGTTGCTGCTCAGCGGGAACGTTTGCTGGCAGTGTTGCTGCGGGTTGTGTGGCTGTGCAAAACTGGTGTTCGCGAGTCTCTTCTCCGGGCAGAGGTGCTTCACGGCTCGGGTTTTGGTGGTGGACAGTTTCGGGCAGTTTGAGCTGTTCTCCGGGTAAGGATGAAACCTCCCTGTTTCCTTTCAATTTCATTTTGTGATGGTTGTTGGCTGAATTGGTTCTCTTCCGGGCTGTGGCAGTTTTAGCGTTGGAATTCGTTTCTGGTGATTTTGGGTGAATTCCGGCGAGGTTGACCGGGAATTTCCGACGAGGCTCGGGAATTTTCCGGCGAAGGCTTGGGTACTGTTCCGGCAGACGGGATTTCTTTTCTGCTTTTGCACGGTAATTCCGGCTTAGTCCCAGGTCCAACCTTATGTATATGCTTCGTTGATTCGTAAAACATGTACATTTAAACATTAAAGAGATTTAGTGGAAAACCGAGAGCGGAGAGTGAGTGTGTGTGGCTGGGAACTTACCGACAAAGGTAGAACTTAAGTCGATGAACTCTTAGGCTCGGGAATGACCTTAGAACGGTGTTTAGGAAAAACCGGGCCCAGGCCCAACTAACTGACTTTAAAGACCTTGAGACTTTGATGGACCTTAAGATATGGGCTTGAGGCCCAATGACTTGATTGGATAACCTTTGGACTTAGGTAACGGGCTTTAAGCCCAACTTCATAATGGGCTTTAGGCCCGGGGTTCGGTTTTGGACTTGGATGGGCTTAAGGCCCGGGGACTCGTTATGGACTTTAAGGAGTGGGCTTTAAGCCCAGATTCATATATTGGGTTAATTGCAGACTTGTAAAAGTGGGCTTTAGGCCCGAGAGGTTATTTTGAGTTCAGATGGGCTTAAGCCCGGTTAACCCTAGATCCTTGTCTTTTGGAATTTTTGTGGGGAGATATACCCTTTTGGGCTTAGACCCTGAAATTGCATAACCGAGTAGTTTGGGTCAGGTTTCACTCAGTTGAGCATATAGGTATCATGTATGCACGGTTTGTGATAATTGTTTTGTAATATTTGTGTGTGCCGGTATTCAGGCACGGGTAATACCTCGGGAGTTGGAGGATCTGTCTTTGGGAAAGCTCCACAGGATAATCGTCGTTGAGGTGACTTTATAAGTCTTTTTATGTTTGTAAGCATGTGCTTGTTAGATTGGTCTGTTTGAGTTGCATGCCTTGTTTGCTAACATGCTGTGATCTGTATTGTGTGCCTATGTGTTACTATTTACCGGATGGGTATGATTTTAAATTGTTATGGAATATAATATGTGGAGTGATTTTGGGTGATCTGTGTGATGTACTGTGAGTTGGAAACCCAAAAGTTTGATTGAGATAATAATTCACACAACCCTGTTAAATCACAACTCTTGGCGCACATGAACTTATAAGTTTGAATAAGAATAATGTATAGTAGGGGGCCCTGAATAATATATATATAGTAATAAAACTTAACACACAACAGATGAAAAATATAAACTGTCTGCTTTATGTGGTTGGCATGTTAGTACTGGTTATTGTGTGTTTGCTTACTTGTGTTGCTCTACTTTCCTTTTGAACTTGCTTTGCACACTTACATAACAAGATTTATATTGCTCAGTGAGTAGGCGACTCACATAATCGCCACCGTTGTTTTTCAGACTCTTAGTTAGCGTGCAGTCTCTCTCTTCCTTTCCGGAGTACGGACGTGGTTATCCCAGCAGGTAGCTGTGCTTCTTCTCCCGGTTGGATCCATAGAACCGACTTGCATATCATGTTCTTTTTTTGTTTTTTTTTTATCCTTATCTTCCGCTGTATTGGATTTTGTAGAGATGTCTTTATTGATTTTGAATACTTTATCGGCGGGTTGCCGGGATTTGATACTTGATGATGTTTCGGCGGATTGCCGGGTTGACTTATGGCTTGATAAGCTGGTTTTCTCTTGTTCTTTATAACAGCTCGCTTTATTAAAATTTTCAAAAAATGTTTGGTTTCGGATTTCGTGTCCCGGGTTTCAAGGGCATTTTGGTAAATTCCTTTTGATTCAGTATTTTATTTGTACAATTGGGACACGGGCGTTTCAGCTTGGTAGCGGAGCAGGCTTCAGATCCTTATTTTTAAAAGTGTTTTAAACTTTGTTTTTGAAGTGATTTCTGTGCTTAAGCCTGTTTCCGGATTTATGACTTTAAAAGTGTTTTTGACTCATTTGCATTCATATAGGCGTTGATATGGATCACCAGGGGCAGTACAATGCTGAGGATGACACCGCTACTCATGTCTCCGACAATATGTCGGTGATGTAGGTTCCCGTTGGTCAGGGGAACAATAATACAGTAGGGAATAATGCTGCAGGTGGAGGAGAACAGAATGTTGTGCCACCCGTACCACCTGTTGAGGACCCAACATTCCAGCAGTATCAGGCCTTTTTGCAGTGGCAACAGTTCCAGCAATTTCAGCAGCAGCAGTAGGGTTCCCAACCGGTAGCACCTGCTGTAGTAGGTGGTATGGAGAGTGGTTACAAACACATGGATAAGTCAGCAGTTAAGGAATTCACTGGTGAAGAGGGCAAAGCCAAGGAGTTTGATGATTGGTTCCGCCAGGTGGAGATTGTCCTGGAGAAGTTCACTTGTGCACCTGAGCACAGGGCTCGATTTGCGGCATACAAGTTCACGGGATATGCATTGACATGGTGGCAGGAACTTCTGGCCAACCTACCGAAGCCTTTGGAGATGCCATGGGAGGATTTCAAGGAGAAATTCTACAAGGAGTTTCTCACTGTTGGTTTTCTGGAGGAGCAGAAAAAGCAGTTTCTTGAGGTGAAGCAGGGACTAGAGGAGTCTGTGTCTGCATTCAGGATCCGGTTCAGCATCCTTCTCTCTTATGCTAGGGAGTTTGTGCCCGATGAGGTGACTAAGTGTAGGCGGTTTGTTAACGGCTTACGTACAGAGTTGGCGTTAGCTGTGGCTGGTGGAGGGCACAAGACTTGGGAGGCAGTTTTTTAGGCTGCTTTTGATGATGAGAGAGTTCAGTTGATCGGGAAGGAGACTCGGACAGTCGAGCAGAGGAAGCAGTCATCTGCTTCAGGACAGAAGAGGCAGTATTCTAATGCCAGAGAGGCAGATTATTCTGGTGGGTAGGGTTCTTCTTACCGAGGTTCGAAGAAGTCCCGAGGGCAGAGTTATCAGGGTGGACCAGACTGATCCTCGGGAGGACAGTCCTATCAGTCTGGATCTTAGGGACGGGGTTCCTCGGCACGATTCTCGGGTACATGCTGGTATTGCAATAAGCCGGGACACCAGAAGTCATCTTGTTACAAGTGGATTAAGGATAGTGGTGGCAGTGGTTCCGAGTATACAGTACAGAGTTCTGTGGCTAGTGGTGCTGTTTCTTCTGGTCCGAACAGGGGTGGCGGACAGCAGGGTCGAGGTCGTGGGGGTTCTGGAGCTTCGAACCGCGGGGGTGCGACTCAGTCTGCTGCAGCTCCTAGGGTTTATGCCATCACCCGGGAGGAGGCTGCTGATGCCCCAGAGGTTATAGCAGGTACATTTATGGTTTTTGGTCAGTATGCACATGCTTTAGTTGATCCAGGTTCAACACACTCTTTTGTATCACGTGCATTCATGACCACTCATAACATAGAGGATGATAACCTTAGTAGACCCCTGAGAGTCCGTTTACCCACTGGTGATATTGTAGTTGTTGATCGAGTCTGTAGAGATGTATCGATAGAGTACGATAGTGAGAGTTTTCCTTCTGATCTTGTTGTCATGGACTTGGGGGAGTTTGATGTTATTTTAGGCATGGATTGGTTGTCCAAACACCAGACAGTAGTTGATTGTCGGGCCAGGGAAGTGTCTTTGTCTTCTCTGTTGGGGCGTAGATTGGTGTTCGTTGGAGAACGAAGAGCCCTATCGGCGTGTTGTATCTCGGCCATCCAAGCTTTCAGGATGATCCGAGAGGGTTGCGATGCTTTTCTAGCTCATGTGGTCGATTCTTCGGTACCAGTACCTGGAGTGGAGGATATTTCGATTGTTCGGGAGTTTCCTGATGTATTTCCTGATGATTTACCTGGGTTGCCTTTGGAGCAGGAGGTAGAGTATACAGTTGACTTGGTACCGGGAGTTGCACCTATTTCTATACCGCCCTACAGAATGGCTCCGACAGAACTTCAGGAGTTGAAGAAACAACTGGAGGAGTTGTTGGATAAGGGTTTCATTAGACCGAGCATCTCACCTTGGGGTGCCCCGGTCTTGTTTGTGAAGAAGAAGGATGGCAGTATGCGGATGTGTGTGGACTATAGGCAGTTGAACAAGGTAACTGTGAAGAACAAGTATCCTTTGCCTAGGATCGATGACTTTTCGATCAGTTGCAGGGTGCTTCTGTATTCTTGAAGATTGACTTGCGATCTGGTTACCATCAGGTTCGGATTGCAGAGCAAGACATACCGAAGACTGCATTCCGCACCCGGTATGGTCATTATGAGTTTGTCGTTGTTCCATTTGGTCAGACGAATGCACCGGCAGTGTTCATGTGTATGATGCAACAGGTCTTCCATGAATTTCTGGACCGGTTTGTGGTAGTGTTCATTGATGATATTCTAGTCTACTCGAGTTGTATGGCTGAATATGAGGACCACTTGAGACAGGTTTTGTAGAGGTTGAGAGAAGAATAGCTCTATGCCAAGCTCAGCAAGTGTGAGTTTTGGTTAGATGAGGTCGCGTTTCTTGGGCATATTGTGTCCAGTGAGGGCATTAAGGTGGACCCGACCAAGATTAAGGCAGTCATGGATTGGGAGCCACCGAAGAGAATGTACCTGAGATACGAAGTTTTCTTGGACTTGCTGGTTATTACTGAAGGTTCAATGAGGGTTTTTCCTTAATAGCGGGTCCCATAACTAAGCTGTTGAGGAAAGATTATACTTTTGTTTGGGATGACAGTTGTCAGAAGAGTTTTGAGGAGTTGAAGAGTCGGTTGACTTCTGCACCGGTTTTGACTGTTCCGAGACCCAGAGTGGAGTACACGGTGTTCAGTGATGCTTCTGGTTTGGGCTTGGGGTGTGTTTTGATGCAGGAGGGTCGGGTGATTGCTTATGCCTCCAGGCAGTTGAGAACTCACGAGAGGAACTATCCGACCCATGATCTGGAGTTAGCTGCTGTGGTCTTTGCTTTGAAGATCTGGAGACACCATCTGTACGGTGAGAAGTGTCGGATTTTCACGGATCACAAGAGTTTGAAGTACATCATGACCCAAAGGGAGCTTAATATGAGGCAGAGACGCTGGATTGAGCTTCTGAAGGATTATGATTGTACTATCGAGTACCATCCAGGCAAGGCCAATGTTGTTACAGATGCATTGAGCCGGAAGAGAGTGGCTTCTGCGGATGAGGACCCAGTTTCTTATGCTTTGCCATCCTTGGTGGAGCTGAGGTCGTTGGATGTACAGTTGGAGGTGGATGTTACTAGGGCGTTGTTAGCCAGTTTGAGCATCCGGCCGACCTTATGGGATAAGATCATGAAGTTGCAGTTTGGTGATCCTCTTCTAGCGGAGTTGCGGGATAAGACTCTCGGTGGAGAGAGTTCTAGTTTCTATGTCCGGGAGGATGGTGCTTTGATGACCGGTGATCGGTTGTGTGTTCCGGACGTCGATGACATGAGGAGATGGATCATGGATGAAGCGCATAATGCGCCATATGCTATGCATCTTGGAAGCACCAAAATGTACCAGAACTTGAAGAGTCATTATTGGTGGCCCGGGATGAAGAAGGATGTTGCGGAGTTTGTGGCTCATTGTATAACTTGTCAGCAGGTGAAGGCCGAGCATCAGGCTCCTGCTGGCAAGTTGAGATCTTTGACTATTCCGCAGTGGAAGTGGGAGCATATCACTATGGACTTTGTGATCGGGGTTACCAAGGACCCGGGGTCGACATGATGCCATCTGGGTCGTTGTTGACAGATTGACCAAGTCAGCTCATTTCCTACCGATTCAGCATACGGATACAATGGATAAGCTGGCAAGGCTGTATGTTTCGGGTATTGTCCGTTTACATGGAGTTCCACTATCCATTGTGTCGGACAGGGACCCGAGGTTTACTTCCCACTTCTGGAAGAGCTTATAGTCAGCTTTGGGTACTAAGCTGAATTTCAGTACTGCATTCCATCCGTAGACCGATGGGCAGTCAGGGAGGACTATACAGACGCTGGAAGATATGCTTAGAGCATGTGTGCTCAATTTCAGTGGTTCTTGGGATGAGACATTACCGTTGGTTGAGTTTGCTTATAACAACGGGTATCACTCTAGTATCGGTATGGCGCCTTATGAGGCTTTGTATGGGCGGAAGTGTCGTAGTCCGATCTGTTGGGATGAGGAAGGTCTGAGACAAGTGGTTGGCCTGGACCTAGTCCAGGAGACTATTGATCAGATCGAGGTGGTTAAGCAGTGCATGAGAGCTGCTCAGGACCGGCAAAAGAGTTTTACTGATAAGCATCGTCGGGAGATGGAGCACAGTGTAGGTGACAGAGTTTTCCTCCGTATAGCTCCCTGGAGAGGTGTTATCTGGTTTGGGAGGAAGGGCAAGTTGAGCCCTCGTTATATTGGTCCTTGTGAGATCATGAAGCGGATTGGTCCGCTAGCCTACAGGTTGGCTTTACTGGAGGAGCTGTCACGCATACATGATGTATTCCATGTTTCGATGCTGAGGCGCTTTCGGTCTGATCCTAGTCATGTAGTGTCCCTGACGGAGGTGGAGGTTTCTGAGGATTTGACCTATGTGGAGGAGCCAGTAGAGATTTTGGCTCAGGAGGTGCGGCAGTTGAGGAGTCGTACCATCCCTATGGTTCGGGTTAGATGGAGCTGTCATTCCCCGAATGAGGCTACTTGGGAGGTTGAGTCCCATATGAGAGAGCAGTATCCGCATCTGTTCTGATTTCATACCTTGTAATTTCGAGGACGAAATTTTTATTAGAGGGGTGGAACAGTAACGCCCCGGATTTTCATAATTTGATTTTCGAAATTTTTTGAATTTTTGTTCCAATTTTACCCTCGAGGAATTTCTGGGTTTTTGGACTCAAAGATATTTAATCACCTCCAGTTATTAAGCTTTTGTCGGGTTTCGTCGGTATCGATTCTTCGTTGGCGTTAAATTGGGTTTCGGAGTTGGAAGTTAGGCTTATAAGTAGTTTCACTGAAACTATGTCGTTTTCGACTCTTACAAAAAAAAGAAGAAGAGAGTTTGACTTAGGGTGGGTTGACTGCGCCGAAGCTCAAAACGGCGTCGTTTTGAGCTCGGGCTGGTCAAGCCCTAACCCTTCTCTTTTCTCTTCTCCTCTTTTCATTCTTTTCTCTTCCTTTTGTTTTTTCTTCGACCGCTGCCTGCTCTTCCTCTCTCTCTCTCTCTCCCACAGTCTCCATCTGTTATCTCTTCTCCCTAATTTGTTTCTTGTTGTTCCTTAAACATCAATCGCCGCAGCCTTGGTTTCTTTTTCTTCTCCAAACAACCCCGGGTTCCTTCCTCCCCGGTTGCTCTGTGCCGTCGCCGCCGCCACAAAGTCGCGACCCGTCTTACTCGCGTCGCCGTCGTCTCCTGTAGTCGTTGTGCATCACGGTTGTGTGGCCGGGTCTGTTCGTCGGAGTGGGTGCGGCTGCTGGTGGCCTCTACGCCGTCGCCTCGTTAATCGCTCGGTAAGACGTGTCTTCCCTCCTCTTTCCCGTGCTCTTCTCTTCTCTTCTTCTTCCTTACACCTCCATGACCTGATGTCGATGTGTGTGTGTGTTGCGTTGTTCGGTGTTTGTGGCAGTCTGGTGGTGTTTGGCTGCGGGTCGTTGTGGTGTTGGTCTGAGGTTGTCGCTGCTCAGCGGGAACGTTTGTTGGCAGTGTTGCTGCGGGTTGTGTGGCTGTGCAAAACCGGTGTTCGCGAGTCTCTTCTCCGGGCAGAGGTGCTTCACGGCTCGAGTTTTAGTGGTGGACAGTTCCGGGCAGTTTGAGTTATTCTCCGGGTAAGGATGCAACCTCCCTGTTTCCTTTAAATTTCGTTTTGTGATGGTTGTTGGCTGAATTGGTTCTCTTCCGGGCTGTGGCATTTTTAGCGTTGGAATTCATTTCTGGTGATTTTGGGTGAATTCCGGCGAGGTTGACCGGAATCCGGCGAAGGCTCGGGTACTGTTCCGGCAGACGGGATTTCTTTTTTGCTTTTGTACGGTAATTCCGGCTTAGTCTCGGGTCCAACCTTATGTATATGCTTCGTTGATTCGTAAAACATGTACATTTAAACATCAAAGATATTTACTGGAATACCGAGAGCGGGGAGTGAGTGTGTGTGGCCGGGAACTTACCAACACGGGTAGAACTTAAGTCGATGAACTCTTGGGCTCGGGAATGACCTTAGAACGGTGTTTAAGAAAAACCGGGCCCAGGCCCAACTAACTGACTTTAAAGACCTTGAGACTTTGATGGACCTTAAGATATGGGCTTGTGGCCCAATGACTTAATTGGATAACCTTTGGACTTGGGTAACAGGCTTTAAGCCCAACTTTATAATGGGCTTTAGGCCGGGGGTTCGGTTTTGGACTTGGATGGGCTTAAGGCCCGGGGACTCGTTATGGACTTTAAGGAATGGGCTTTAAGCCCAAATTCATATATTGGGATAATTGCAGACTTGTAGAAGTGGGCTTTAGGCCCGAGAGGTTATTTTGAGTTCAGTTGGGCTTAAGCCCGGTTAACTCTAGATCCTTGTTTTTTGGAGTTTTTGTGGGGAGATATACCCTTTTGGGCTTAGACCCTGAAATTGCATAACCGGGTAGTTTGGGTTAGGTTTCACTCAGTTAAGCATATAGGTATCATGCATGCACGGTTTGTGATAATTGTTTTGTAATATTTGTGTGTGCCGGTATTCAGGCACGGGTAATACCTCGGGAGCTGGAGGATCTGTCTTGGGGAAAGCTCCACAGGATAATCGTCGTTGAGGTGACTTTTAAGTCTTTTTATGTTTGTAAGCATGTGCTTGTTAGATTGGTCTGTTTGAGTTGCATGCCTTGTTTGCTAACATGCTGTGATCTGCAATGTGTGCCTATGTGTTACTATTTGCCGGATGGGTATAATTTTAAATTGTTATGGAATATAACATGTGGAGTGATTTTGGGTGATCTGTGTGATGTACTGTGGGTTGGAAACCCGGATGTTTGGTTGAAATAATAATTCACACAACCCTGTTAAATCACAACTCTTGGCACACATGAACTTATAAGTATGAATAAGAATAATCTACAGTAGGGGGCCCTGAAGAATATATATATAGTAATAAAACTTAACACACAACAGATGAAAAATATAAACTGTCTGCTTTATGTGGTCGGCATGTTAGTACTGGTTATTGTGTGTTTGCTTACTTGTGTTTGTTGCTCTACTTTCCTTTCGAACTTGCTTTGCACACCTACATAACTAGATTTATACTGTTCACTGAGTAGGCGACTCACATAATCGCCACCGTTATTTTTCAGACTCTTAGTTAGCGTGGAGTCTCTCTCTTCCTTTCCGGAGTACGGACGTGGTTATCCCAGCAGGTAGCTGTGCTTCTTCTCCCGGTTGGATCCATACAGTCGACTTGCATATCATGTTCTTCTTTTTTTTTCATTTTGTTCTTATCTTCCGTTGCATTGGATTTTGTAGAGATGTCTTTATTTATTTTGAATACTTTATCGGCGGGTTACTGGGATTTGATACCTGATGATATTTCAGCGGGTTGTCGGGTTGACTTATGGCTTGATAAGCCGGTTTTCTCTTGTTCTTTATGACATCTCGCTTTGTTAAGATTTTCAGATAATGTTTGGTATCGGATTTCGTGTCCCGGGTTTCAAGGGCATTTTGGTAAATTCTTTTTGATTCAGTATTTTATTTGTACAATTGGGACACGGGCGTTTCAGGGCACCCGGTTCCACTAAACTTCTTCTTGTCTGGAATTTTGAACTTCTCTGACAGTCAGGCTTCTAGAAATAGGGATAATCGATCAAGGTTTCAATCATCCTCCTTTCTCTTCATGCTCTTCACCAGTTTCTCAAGTCTTTTGAATTTCTCTTCATTCACCTTAGGCAATTGAACCACTAAGCCATCATCTTGGACCACCTCGGCGTCCCTTCCCAGCTCAAACCTTGAAGATTGTTCCCCATTACTCCCAAAGGACATAGCTTTCAGCTCCATTAGTGCTTGCAATAGTGCCTTCAAATCTGTTCCCTTCAACAAGGATAGGGTCTCCTTGGCCACAGCTAATTCTTCATTCTCAATCTTGTCAGAGCCCTATTATTTGAAAGACGGGTGTATAAGGGCCTTGGATGACAAAGGGGTTGTGGCAGGACATACTTTCTCTTTTTTTTTTCTTAATTTTCTTTGGTTTAGGTTTATTAAAGCAAGAGGCACTCTATTTACACCTACTTGAATCCACATCAATCACACAAAAATGCACATACCACTTATTGATTCACATTGCATGAGATACTCAGGGTATGCAGCTGGTTGGGGGGCTAAAAAGACTGCCGCTAGGGGGACAATCCCCATCGTTGCTAAGCAGCGAGAAACAGGTGCACTCAAGCTACTAACCCCGCAGGACGGTATGTAGCGGACATGGATTCCCTCGCCTGCTTATGTTAAAGGCTTCACACAATGTTCATGAATGCACAACACATATAATGGCATATTAGAAGGCACACAATAAAACCTAGGATTGCACAAAGTTTCTTAAACCCTCTACGTCCCCAGCGGAGTCGCCAGCTGTGAAGACCCGACCGAAAATCCAGCCTCTTCACCTTATTACTTCTTCTAGTCAAATCAAGCAATCAAAGGAGTCGCCACCCGGATTTTATTTCTTCAAAAAACTAGGAAAAAACCTTAGGCATCAATCCTTCTTAGGCATCGAACATAAGGGACCGATCTAGCGAACCAGAGATTGTTAGATTCGGAGGTTCGTCATGGGTAGGAAGGGGTTAGCATCCTACCCGTTTTGGGGCAAAACATTGTGCAATAAATAGGTTAAATAGTGTGTGTGTAAGTGTGAGAGTTTGGAAACAAAATCACAGAAAAAAAGAAAATTAAATCTAACCTAAAACAAAATGAAAAAAAAATATAATTGGGCTTGAGTCTCCACCACTGGAAACCACCTATGTACCCCGACGACCGGGTTCAAAGCCCATGTAGTTCTTACAAGTCATCACAAAAATCAAGTCATATCAGCAGCTAACATCTAAAAACATCAACAATACAAAAAATTGAAAGAGATTCAAGGTTACTTCTTGTAGCCCTCCTCTAGCTCCTTGGTTTGGGTTTCTTTCTAACCCCAATTCTTTTCCACTTCTCAACCTCACCTTGATTTTTTCTGGATTCGTCATTGCTGGATGTTTATTGATGCTAAACTCCACAAGAATTTCTCCAGAATAACAGTAGAAAAGAGTGTTTGGGAGCTTGGAGAAGTAGAGTTTCCTAAGCTTTTCCTAAGCTTAAAAGAGTATAAGTATTCTAGTCTAATGGCTCTTGATGTGTCTTTGAAGTGAATGGAGGGCTCTATTTATAGAGTTCTGGGAGTGTACAGCTCGTGGACCTCATAATTGACAGGACTCTTGCTTAAAATCAGGTCCAAAATGGGTGTAACTTAATGGCCAAAAAATAAGGGAAAAGTGCATTTCTGGGATCCATGTCCGCCACTACTGGGCGGTCATGGCATGATGTCTGCGGGCAGTGGGGGTCTTGGAGTCCATGTCCGCCGGGCGTGGCGGTCATCGCGTGATGACCACCCACCATTTTGCTATGGTAATGCTCATCTTCCATTTTTCATTTTTAGCTCCAAATCACCATTAATTTCGGGTCTGATTGATTTTTAGCATGGGATTAAATTTGTCAGACCCGAAATTACTACATTCTTGCTGGCTACTCCTATCAATCACTCCAATTAACATGAATGCACTCCTATTAGCCCAAAATCAACTCTTTTCAACTCTTATCTACCATAAACTCACATATTCTATAAGAGATAATTTTAATTCTGATTTTCCACGAAAATCAGAACCAAAAATGGGCTGCAAGGATTGAGTTTTATTGGACCAAGCTCTTGTGAGTTTCCACATTTTATTCATTAAACTTATAAATCACCTTAAGCCCAAAATTAAATCATCTCATTAACTTTGGGTTAAAATATTTTAAAACCCTAAACTATTAAAATGTAGAAGTCCAAATTTGGGTGTTTATAGCTAACAGTGGGTAGCCAGAAATGGAGAATAAGCAGCTCACCTGGGGGTTAATTGATCAATTGGGATCACAGGATTCAGGGCCATGGCTGCTCATACTCTTTCATGCTGAGAAGGAAGGAGGGGCAGCCTGAGATGTCAACCAGATGGAAGCTTTTCAAGTAGCTTTGAATAATTCGGACTTAGAGGATTTGAGCTATGAGGGCTATCTATTCACTTGGACTAAAATGCGAGATGGGAAGTTCGGATGCAAGAGAGACTTGACAGGTTCGTGGCAAATCCGGGCTGGAAAAGTTATTTCCTCTTATCTAGGTTACACACTTACTACTTCTACGATCTGACAAACATCCCATTAAGCTTAGTATGAGGAGAGATAATCAAAGACCTGATCTGAAACCCAATATTTTTAGATTCGAGTCGATGTGGATCGATCATCCCGAGTGTAGCCATGTAATTGAACAATCTTGGCAGTATAACCAAAATTCTGCATCAGCTTTTTCGGATTGTGTTACCAATTGCGGTACAACTCTGAGCTCGTGGAACCGACATTCGGTAGGTAATATATCTACTAAAATAAAGAAGTTGTCGCACCAATTATCACAAGCCCAACATGCTGATTATAACTCTAGGAATGTGGGGGAGAGCGGTACTATTGCTGTTGAGTTAGAAAATCTCCTTGTTGCCGAGGTACAAATGTGACTACAGCGGTCCCGAATGAATTGGCTTAGAGTTGGGATAGAAATACGTGATTTTTTCACACAGCACAGAGGAAGAAAAGGAACACTATTAAAGGTCTGAAGGATTCTGTTGGTCGGGTCTGGACAAGTCATGAGGGGATTAGCAATGTGGTGCTACAATATTAGCAGGAGCTGTTTCGGTCCTCAAATCCAAGTGAAATTCCTTATGTCACTGAACTATTAGAAACTCAGGTAATTAAGGAGACGAACAGCAAGCTGATGAGACCATTCACTCTAGGAGAGGTTCGAGAAGCCCTTGGTCAAATGCACCCATCCAAATCCCCCGGACCGGACGATATGTTTGCTCTTTTCTATCAAATGTTTTGGCATATTGTTGGGTCTGATGTAATTTCTCTTGTTCTTGATATTCTAAACCATAAATTGTCACCCAAGGCCATTAACACCACTCATATTGTGATGATCCCCAAGATAACCAAACCCGCACGCCCTGAACACTACAGACCTATTAGTTTGGGTAGTGTTGTCTTTAAGCTGGTTACGAAGACGATAGCAAACCGTCTTAAAACCATCCACCCCATATTATTAGCCATAACCAGAGTGCTTTTGTGCCTGGCAGACTTATTACTGATAATGCTTTGGTTGCTTTTGAGACTTTTCATTGCATGAAGAAGAAAAGATTGGGGAGGCGAGGCCGCTGTGCTTTAGAACTAGATATGAGTAAGGCCTATCGAGTTGAATGGGATTTTTTAGAAGTGTCAATTCTTAGATTGGGATTTGATGAGGAGTGGGTTGACTTAGTCATGAGGAGTGTCACTACTGCATCCTTTGCTGTGAGAGTCAATGGAGTTCCCATTGATACTTTTTACCCTTCACGAGGTCTCCTACAAGGGGACCCCCTATCTCCTTACCTTTTCTTGATTTGTGCAGAGAGCTTGTCAAATCTCATTACAATTGCCGAAAGGCAAGGTGACCTACATGGCATATCTATTTGCAGAAGGGCCCCAACCATTTCTCACCTGTTCTTTTGAGATGATATTATATTATTTGCTAGATCCAATGCCAGGGATATTGATGCTGTAAAAAGTATTTTGAACAAGTTTGAGCTGGCATTAGGGCAAAAAATCAACTTTGACAAGTCCGAGATTTCCTTTAGCCGAAATGTACCACAAGAGACTCAAATTTTACTAGAGCAGAAACTTAGAGTAAAGGTAGTGGAATCTCACACCAAATACCTAGGTTGCCCACGGTTCTTAGGAGGTTAAAGAAACATGTTTTTGCCATGGTGAAGGATCGTATTTGGAAGAAGTTGAAAAATTGGAAGGAAAAATCTCTATCTGTGGCAGGTAAAGAGGTGTTGATTAAAGTAGTGGTACATGCCATTCCCACTTATGTTATGCATTGCTTTTATGCTCGACTCCTTGATAAGAAATTGAGGCCATCATCTCTAGAATTTGGTGGGGGTAAAACAATGACGAGAGACGTATCCATTGGCTGAGCTGGGGAGGGTTGTGTACATAGAAAAAATCTAGGAGGATGGGATTAAGAGATCTCCAGCGTTTAAATAGGCACTTCTAGCTAAGCAATGTTGGAGGATCATTTAAGAAGAGGGCTCTCTTCTTGGTTGGGTTCTAAAGGCCAAGTATTTCCATACAGGTACAATACTACAAGCCCAGAAGAACAATGCACAAAGTTTTACTTTCGGCAGTATTTAGGCTGGTAAGGAGCTCATTCTTCAGGGGCTTCGTTAGAGGGTAGGAAACGTTGAATCTATTAATATTTGGTCTGATAGTTGGTTGCCAGAGACGGGAAATGGAAGGATTACCTCCACATCAAGTGGCACGGATGAAGCTAAAAGGGTGAGTGGTCTCATTGATCGGGACACAATATGCTGGAGAGTAAATCTGGTGGATACTTAATTCAATACCGACGAAGCTGCACTTATTAAATCGATTCCTCTAAGAAAATTCAACTTTACAGATAAATACAAGTGGCTTCACAAGGCATGGATCCTTCACGGTTAGGAGTGCATATTGGGTGGCTGTTGAGGAGAAGCAGGCTGATACAACAAACTCAGGTTCTGCTACAGTAAGTCAACATCTTAATTGGAAACAACTCTGGTCTCTCAACCTTCCCCGTAAAATATTTTTGGTTGAGAGCAGGCCGTAATATTTTTTCCACCCGAGCTAAACTCGTCTGAAGGGGAGTTAACTGCCTTACAGTTTGTGGGCGGTGCAACTTAGCTAATGAGGATCTGACCCACACTTTGTTGGGCTGTGCTAAGTCTGAAGAGGTTTGATGCCAATCACCCATTGCAAATGATATGATGTCCTTCCTGCAAGGTGATTTTAATGCCTTTGCTGAATACCCATTTTCGCAGGCTGAGGAGGATGTAAGAGAGCAAGCGATAGTTACAGCTTGGGCGATCTGATACTCCCGTAACCAGTTACACTTTTAGGCCAAGGAGATCCCAACTCCACAGATTCTTGAGATTGGTCTTTCTTTAGAAGCAGCATTTCAGGCCACCCAACGAAGCTGTGACATATATGCCCACATCCGCCATCAATCCAAATGGAAATCACCTGCTAGGGGTTTGGTGAAAATTAACTGTGATGTTGGTTTATTCAATGATGCAACAAGAGGGATGGGATTTGTAGTGCGGGATCACGAAGGCGATTTTCTGGCTGCTGGTCACTCGCCCCTTCTCTGTCACTGATCCAACAGTAGCAGAAATCTATGCGGCGAGATTTGCAGTGGCCAAGGTGCTAGAGATGGATTTCATAGAGGCGATTCTCGAATCAGATTGGCTACCTCTGATACAACAACTGCATCACTCGTAGAATTTCTCCTCTTATTTTAGTATTTTGATTAATGATGAATTAATATTAGTTTTGAACTTTAAAACTATTTCTTTTTCTTTTATTAAGAGGGGGTAATAAGGTAGTCCATGGCCTTGGCACGAGCTATTACTGAATTTTAGGTCCCAGGCACATTCTCGACTTCGCAACTGTTGATGCTGTAATGAAAGTTCGCATCATTATAAAAAAAAGAAGATTTTTGTTATTGCTGAAAACATTATTTATTTTCATGTTTGTTTGTTTCAGTGTTTGTGTGAAGAATGAGGAATTGAGGATAGTGAATTAGTGATAATATATTAATTGGCTAAATATCCCCAGCCACAATCCTCCACTCTATTATAGTATATGGTGGGTGATATCAACAACCTTTTTTAACCAACGAAACTGAAAAAGAAAAAACCGACTGGCAATGGCGGCCATGCCACTCGTGGCCTTCTCCTCCGTTCCCTCGCTCTCTTATCTACCTCCTCGTCCTCCTCGTAGTAGTAGTAGTACCTCATTTGCTCTTCTTGTCCCTTCACCTCTCTCCCTCCCAAGTTGCTCAATCCACCTCCCATCCTCCACCAAAATCCATTGCACAAATACCAACAAACACCCACAAGAAGTTACTACTACTACTACTACTTCTACTCAAAGTTATGACCCAAAGAAGGGAGTGGCAGTTTATAAGCCCAAGTCCTATGAAGAGCTTGCCACTGATGCTGCAAACTCTCTCGCTTTGGCTCTTCAAGATGGCAAGACCCGCTTGGAGATCGACTTCCCGTAATCCCCTCTTCTTCTTCTTCTTCTTCTTCTTCTTCTTCTTCTTCTACTGTATTTGCTTCCATCCTCTGGCTCTCTTTCTGGTATTTTTTTTAATGGATACCAGCCCTTTTCCTGTCTATTGGGTTCAGTTCTTGTTTCTTTCATGAATACCCATTTCGTCATTTGTTCTTCACATCTTCAAACTTGGTTTCTTTGGTAATAAAAGGGTGGGAATTTGTCAAAATTTTCTCTTTTTCATGTGGGTAAGTGCTTTCATGTTTCAGTTATTTGATCAATATACCATAGTCATTGTTACATTACATGCTGTAGGACTTGGGAATGAAGGAATCCTGTAACTAGTAATTCTGGGGTTAATCAGATGCCATGTCCTTATTAACTATATTCTTCTTTACAATTGTTCTTTTTTATATCTCATTTTTCCTGCGCCTTATCCATTCTCCATTTGGTGTTTGCATTTCAGACCCTTGCCTAGCAATTTTTCTTCTTACAAGGTACGCCCTTTTGGCCTTGCAACTCTTAGCTAGCACTAGAATGGCAATCATTTCTGCCAGATGCTCTTGTTTTGTTTTGATGCTTTTCTCCAACTGCTTCTGTAGAACGTGCTTTTGTGTCTCTTTAGTTTTGACCAATATTTAGCAGTGAAGAATCGTCATTGAAGGATGGTGCTTTGGTTTTGTCTCCGAGGAAAAGACAAGCAACTGAAAAACGAATAGGTTAATAATTTCATATTGCTGACTATGTGAAGGGATCTTCAGATGAGTTCATTGATGCCAACATTCAACTAGCCTTGACCGTCGTCAGGAAGCTACAAGAGAAAAGGGAGACAAGAGCTTGCATTGTAAGATGTAACTTTTGTTCTCTATGACCTCTACTTTTCCACTTCTTTTACAAGCTAATAAAATGTCCACATTTCAGGTGTTTCCAGATAACCCCGAAAAGCGCAGGGCTTCTCAGTTTTTCAAAACAGCTCTGGACTTGGTAATGTTCAACTCAAGGTTATTTTATCTCTGCACTGAAAAATTATCAGAAGAGTGTAAATCTGGTTCAGTTTAGAACTGTATTAATACTATTAGTCCTGGGTTTGGGCAAATCTAAGGCATTTACCTTTTGTAAATTTAAGATACTTCCTTTAGCTTATAGCTTTCATGCAATGAGGGACAAGTCGATGATACAAAAAGGGGGTATAACAAGGATCTTATGTTGACAAGTTGAGTTATTGTTCTACTTCAAGGTGCTTACATGCTGTGCACATCAAAAGTTTTGCAACTTATGATTTGGTACCATTTCTTTCTTTGGTCTGAGTTGTAATCTGTTTCTTCCTTGGAATTCTTCTATCTTTCACTGTTATATCATGTAGTGTCATAAGACTTCTCTGGAACTAAATAGTAAATCCATTCACAAATGAAGGTCGTCATTTCTGATATGGACTCTGCCTTTTGTACTTTTCTTTCAGATTGATGGTGTAACGATAAGTTCCCTTGATGATATCCCCAGTGATCCTATCTCCACTTTTTTCAAGTCTGTAAGGAACACTTTGGATTTTGACTTTGAGGATGATAATGAAGGTAAGTTCTAGATTTTTTGTCCCTTAAAAACTAGCAGGTTCTTTTTTCTTTTTTTTTTTTTTTTTGAGGATTAAGAACTAGCAGGTCCTTATTTGAATGGTAATCTGATCTATTGGCACATATGAAGTCAATGAGATATTTCTGGAGAATTGCACAGTCCACATACTGAGGATTATGTAAGCCAGTTTTCACCTTAGTAATGAACAATGGATTATCTAAGCCTCCAGTACTATAAGAGGGAACGTAAGTACTATTGAAACAGTGAATGCCATCTTCTTTCCCCCCCCAAAAAAAAAAGATTTATCAATGCCGTCTTGCTTTGTGTGTCTCTATATGCATGTGTTCTGTGTCTGTGGCGTTTTGTTTCATTATAAATGTGGCAGTGGGCGTGTTAGATTACATAATAATCTCTGCTTAATTGAGAGCACGCCTCATTTTTGCATTGGCGTTGCAAATTGATGTTTTATGTTCAATTTGTCCCAAACATAAAAAAGAAAACTGATAAAACTTTAATCTTAACATCTGCAGGTCGTTGGGAGTCCAATGAGCCACCATCCCTATATTTATTTATTAACTGCAGCACTCGTGAACTATCTGCCATAGAGAAGTATGTGGTAAGGTTTATTTTAAAAGATTTTGACTGAAGGTTTTGGCTGATCCAGATTTCACCGTTCTCGCTGTTGCTAGTAATATTGTTTATTAGCCATCATAACTGCATGCACTTTGGTTGATTCTTCTTTATTATTTGCTTGTACTTGATAAAGATGCAATTATGGCTTCAACACTTGAATCTTCTGTTGAAATGTCCTGTTGTACAATATCGATTCTTGACTTCTCTTACGTGATACTTGGTTTGCCTGTGCTGCACATATGCGTTGCAGTTTTGGTATGTAAACTAGGGGCTTGTGAAACTTTACATTCATATGCACTCATCCGGATTTCTTCCTTTAGAATGACTCTGAAAAGATTTACGGGAATACCTTTAACTTAAAGGCTGATCTGGACACGCTATCTCCTATTTTCTTCCCATTGCATCTAATTTCCTTGGATGGGCTGTCAGTTGTAGATGGTATTTCATGAATCTGACCGATTGGATTGTGCAGGAGAACTTTGCAGTGTCAACCCCAACCCTGTTATTCAATCTTGAGCTTGACACGTTGCGGTAATACTTATCGCCTCCTTTGCTCTTGGATACTAAAACTCATTACCTCTCTTATCTTTCTGTGGCACCTATTTTTTTTTCCAGTGTACTTACACTTGGTTAAGTAATATATTCTGTGGTTGCAGTGCTGACTTGGGTCTTCTGGGATTTCCTCCAAAAGATTTGCACTACCGATTTCTTTCTCAGTTCATCCCGGTGTTTTATGTTCGTATCAGAGAGTACTCGAAGGTTCTTTTCTTTCATGACCTACATCTTCATGTCAATTGCTTCTAAACTAAGGTCTCTACTAACTCTTACGCATTTATTCTTAATGTTGTAAGACAGTGGCAGTAGCACCTTATATTGTAAATTACAATGGAGCATTATTTCGGCAATATCCTGGTATGAAATTATTTTCTTTGAAATTCTTCTTCTTTTTTTTTTTTTTATAATATCTATTATAGTTATGTCATTGTTTATATCTTTCTCCAGATTGGAATTTGCTTTTGGTGTTCGTTTGTGTCATAATCTTCAATTCCATGCTGTAGATATTATCATGACGACATAACTGAGAGAAATTTAACGTGACAGTTGGAATCAAAATTTTCAAAACACCTGTGGCTGCCTTTTGATTCAGTTTTTATTGAAAAATATTTAGGGCCTGTTTGGAATTGTTCTCCTTTTTTTATTTTCAAAAATAGTTTTAAAGATAAGTTTTAAAAATAGTTTTTCAAAGAAACCAAACTCTGAAA
The DNA here is from genome assembly GCA_028386065.3 of Turnera subulata. NCBI lineage: Eukaryota > Viridiplantae > Streptophyta > Magnoliopsida > Malpighiales > Passifloraceae > Turnera > Turnera subulata. Next base: position 10,721 of record JAKUCV010004724.1, on the reverse strand, counting down.
AATGTATTTGGATCAAAATTTTTTAAAAACACGAAAGGGAAGAGATAAACTATTCATCTCCTCTTAAACAAACTATACTATTCATCTTCTCCTCCATTCTATGCCCTCAACCCAAGTGATAGTACTCACAAAAAACTCCCCACCCTTTATTCACCCAAGCGGGACCACCAAAAATGCGTGGCTCTTCTTTCTTGCCAACCACTCCTTGAAATCTTGGAACCCAATCTTGGTATGAAACTCTATCTTTCACCTCCTCGACATGACTCCAAAGGTGGCTGCCGTGGAAGCAATGGACTTTGCGTAGATGATGACGAGGAGTAGAAGAGGGTATTTGGATGACTATTTGAAAAAGATCTGGATAATTAGTCGAAGCAATGGGCTTTGCTTACATGATGACGAGGACGAGGAGTAGAAGAAGGGATTTGGATGACTATTTGAAAAAGATCTGAATAATAATTCTGGAACCAATGGTGTTGAAGAAAAAGACAATCATTTTCTATTTACAAAATTTGGAAACACTGAAAACATCATTTTTAATGTTTCCAAAATTTTGTTCTCAAAACCAAGAAAATTATTTTCAAAAACAAATCTTGAAAACATCCCACCAAACAAGATTTTTGGTTTTTGACACCAATGAAAACAAAAAAACAACTCTGTTTCAAACAGGCCCTTAGTGTTTAAAACATGTTTTAATCTCTAAAAAAGGATGTAGTTCCCCGTTGCGATAGATTGCAATGCACTTATTTTCCCTTCCAGGGAATGCCTTCTCTATAGACTATTCTTGCACAACAAATTGATGAATCCAAACTTGAGCTGACAGTTCACTCATCATTGCCTGTACTAGGCCATATTGCCTGTCCTATTCATGATTTTAATCTTCTGTAATTCATGAGATCAGGAAAAGTATGTATCCTAGCAAATGCTAATGAATATCAGTTACAGCATCATCTTCCATCATTCAACAATGGTCTTAATGGCTGATTGCTTTGCTGCTGCTCATCCTCTATATGCATTTTTACTGTAATGTTTAAAATTTATTATCTGTGCTTCACCTCCTTATGGAATGAGCTGAAGCAGTTATTTCCAAAAACCCAACAATAGATTCCCTTACATATTCCACAGTTATGCTCCGATGTTTAGTTACTGTTTCTCATTCTTGTTCTCTAAAGTTAGTGTCTTGAGTTTGATGGTAAAAGATACTTCTTATTTGCATGACTTCGAGTTGTCATCTTAAAACATGGTTTTTATCCAAACTTGGAATATGTGCAGGCCCTTGGCAGGTGATGCTTAAACAAGCTGATGGTTCTTTCGCTTGCATAGCAGAGAGTGAAACGCGCTTCACACTTGGTGAAGTATGTAGTTATATTTTTTATTCGATGGGCTCCATTATCTTACATCTGTCTGCAAATAATTTTATCTGCTTTTAACACATTGTTTGGTATGCTCCAGACCAAAGAAGAATTGTTAAGAGTGCTTGGATTGCAAGAGGAACAGGGAAGTTCGCTACAATTTCTTCGAACAGGATACAAAGTAATATCCTCCATCTGATCATTTTTTTTGTTGTGCTGCTTTCCTTGCATGCATTTTCATTGTGTTTCTGGTTTGGTAGGCCATTGACTTTCTAATTTTATTATTTGTCTTGCGTGAGAAATGGCTTTGATGAAGCCATGGACTTTTATAATGGTGGTTGTGTAATTAATAAATGGTTACGGTGCATTGTAGCAACTTCAATTGGAAATCTAGACATAAGTGAATATCAATGACTTCTTAACTGGAGATGATTTTTTATTCAAACTTACTTCCACCGATAGTGCTGTAATTATTCTGCTAAATATAGCAATACACTCTGCCCTTAGCTTTACCTTGGCTCATGTAGTTACAGAGTGAAAATATTTGTCTTTGTTTCTTTTTGGAGTAGATATACCCTTTATGTGAATTGTCTAATTGACAATGTAGTCTGCAACTTGGTGGGAAGAAGATGTTGAACTGGAGTCATCTTCTGAATGGCGTACCTGAATAGTGGGAGCAGATGCAAGAAGAAAAGCATCATTCAACACTCTGTGTGAAGGACAAACTCCAAAGTTTTGCGTCAACAGAGTCCACCATGAAGAGTTTGGGATTCTTGTTTCTTCCCTTTATCTTCTCTTTTGCACAAATCATGCTCCCATTTAATGAAATCTCGATTCTTCGCTTTGGAACCCTTTAATTCGAATATTTCATGCAGTTGAGGTTAGTAGAAATGTAAAGAGTGAAAGAAATATTGCTGTATGATTGCAGCTAGAGTTCATCAAAGTATGAGTTGTTGGTGTCATAAATAATACACATCTTGTTGTTTGAGACTTTCTACAATACATCAATCGTTTCATAACCATCTTTCTTTGGTAAAATGTGTACTATTTACTGGCCAAGTAATTTCCCCACAATTTTTTGCTTGTTTTTCCAACTCCATGACACTGCTTAAAACGGGCTAAGAGAAAGAATCTAAGGGTACTTGATGTTTTGCGTTAGCCATATAACATGAGGGCATGGCTTGGACAACTGCTGACTGAAGTGATTTTCTTATATGTGGGAGCTTAATTGATTTGCACCATAGTTGGTAATAAAAGAGGAGATATAATCCGGCCGCTGCTTTAACTTTGCATAAAAAACAACATGCTTGAAGAGACAATAAGAGGTGCAAGTTAAGATGGATATACAGATTTTAAACTATCCCTATTGCAAGACAGTCAAATATCTCTTTAGTTTCATTCATCTGCACTGAAGTCAGGCTCTGGCTCTGGAGGCTTCTTCAGTTTCATTGACTTCAATCCTTTCATAGACTTTGAACTGAGGCCTCCGCGGCCACGAAGATTAGCTGCAAATCGAGAGGCAAAGATTGTAGCACCAAATGTGGAAGTAGCTTTACCTCGCCGAACTAATGCTGTTTGATCATCATATTCCTCTTCATCCGAATCCTCTTCCTCTTCTTCTAATTCTTCCCTCTGACGCTGTTCTGGTGCTTTCCTCCTGGAATACCGACGCCAAGCGGCCTGGATAAAGCTGGAAGCCCAGGTACTCCATTGCTGTGAGTAGAAACGGAAGGTATGCTGCACCTGTCTACTATGAAGACGCCTGAACTGACTTGCAACAAGCTTAAGCTCCTCAGCTTCCAAAGCAAAAGCCTCAACCTCGCTCAGGGCGCTTACCGTTCTAGTTGATGATGGCAAGCTGCCACTTGCTTTAGGGTCTAGTGCCCGAGTCAGAAGCTCCTCTCCACAGAAATCACCTTCTTTTAGGAATCCTCGGTTGAAAAAGCCACTCCTTCCACCATCTGTAGTTACACTCTCTAGGCGCCCACGAATGATGAAAAGCATCTCATCAACTGGATCGCCTTCTTCGGACAACATAAATACTTTCTGTGTATAGACTTGGCTTCAGACGCTCGGAAATGGCATCCAACAACCTTTCATCCATGTTGGCAAACAGAGGAACCTGCATAAGAAACGCCACATCGAATTGACACCAAAGAACTCTGATGCATTCCAGCCAGTTTATGCAGCTGATAGGTTTTACTGCAACTGAAAACCTAAAATTTTACAAAATGATAAAATCTTTCTGTACATCAGAGCTTTCTATGATTATGCATGGAAAACACCATATGCTATATAATCTAGCATGGGGTTGAAAAGGTATAGTTGTTTTCTTTCCTTCCATATTGCAACTTTACATTGAAGTTGTGTAAATAAAAAAGTTTCATTGCGGGTTACGGGGGGAGCATGTAGGCTACTGCTTCCATTACTGGAAGAACAAGCTTGAAACTGTTAAAGCAATCGAGAGACTAGAAAAAAAAGAAAAAAAGAAAAAAAAAAGAAGAGCAATCCAATCCAATCCTTTCCTTTTTTGAAATAAGAGATAAGTGAGACACAGATAATCATTCTGAACTTACCCTTCTAACCAAATTCAAACAAAGAAGTCGCTTGATATCCCTCCTGAGATCTTTTGGCAAATTCTGGACTATAGACTCTTCATCCACTCCCCGAGTCTCCAACCATTTGTCCTGATCATAGCGCCTGACTCTCTCCCTCAGCTCCTGAAGGAGTAACCGATGATGCGTCCACTGTTCTGAATCACGCCTTTTTAATTCTCATCTCTTCCAGCCCAGTTGTGAGGGACTGAAGGGATGTCTGTTGCAAACACAGGACAGGTCAAACCGCAGTATGGTCAGTTAATGTGTCAATGCAATACCTTCTGATGTTAACATCTACTTCCAAATGCAAAGGCATAATAGCATCCACTTCCATAGAAATCATGTGCGGAGTGGAAGAGGATGTGCTGTTTATGTGTTATAGGTATAAGCATGTGATGTAACTGCATTATAAAACTGGGATAATGAAATAGCTAGAACATTTCCTACTATGTTTTGTGTTAGAACATAATATGCATATGAATTTTCTGATTGTCTTCTAGTTATGTCAGACATTAAAGACTGAGGTAGACTACTATTTTTGGGCTTGCGTTTATGAACATTACAGAGACAAGATTATTCGGCTCCGCGGCAGATGTGTTCCTCACTCATGAATGCCCATCACTCATTTAAATTAGCAACATCCAACAATAAAGTTCAAAGCAGCACACAACAAGATGATATAAAGCCTGCCTCATGGTTCACATATAAAAAATCAAGTACATATATCTTTTGCCAAAAGAAAATTACATAAACACCAAAGAGGGACATTTTCGAAGTACCTGCATGTTTCCAACAAGAAGAGCAAACAGGACAAGCCCGGAAATGGCTAATGCAATGGAAAAAGAGGACTTCTAAAGGGTAGGTGCTGGTTTGAAGGCCCTGACCAAGTGTACTGCAGGACAACGTATATGGAGATGATTAAAGTTATACAGAAGAAGTTTAAGGACTCAAGTTGACATTTTTTTTTTTGACAGAAAGGACTCAAGTTGACATAGCACATAGCAATGTGTTTGAGTAAATCACATATACACGGTCCATACTATTTCAAAAGTACCCTTTGGGTGTTTTTTTTTTTTCCTTTTACGGGTCCATACTTTTATTTTTGGTTCAAAGTCAAATGAACCAAAAAGCAGAAACTGAAACCAAACCTGTGGTATAGGTAGCAAATATGATAAGTCAACAATGAAATAGCAGCGTAAATATCGAGCAGCGATGTCTGCAGAATCAATCACAAGTTCACCTCGTCCAAACACCCGAGACCAGGGTGCAACATAAGCTGGAAAAGGTAGAATAAATCAAGTGCGGTCCTCACAGCAAGCTATAATTGTGGATGCTAACTCTGTGTCGATACCAAGGCAATACTGCTTATGGTTAAAGATAGGGAGATAAAAGAAGAAACAAAGGATCCACAAACATTGAAAGAATGCAGAATATCACCAGAAGTCTATTCCATAACAGTAGGGACTTATCCTGGGCTAAGGGTCAAATATTACTCTTTCAGATCCTCAAAGAACACTGCACGGGTAACTTCTCGACCAAGTGCTAATAGTCCTTCTGATCCCATTCTCTCCCTGTACCTGAAAGATTGTGACGGATTCTTCTTTCCTCCACCAGTAAGAGAAAAACTTCCCAAATTAAACAACACCGTTTTGGTGCTACTCTTCTTATTGTTGTTCATTGAAATTGTGGAATCCAAATCATCCAACCTACGATAAATAGGTTTTACAAATTTAATAAATACATTTAGAACCTAATAAATTAAATATACGTATTCATAAGTAAGTAAATAAAATTTAAAGGTACGTTTGAGATTCCTTGGCATAAAGGCAATGTAAAGATCGTATTCTATGAACTTGTTTAATATATTTATTATTAATTTCGGTTTTCAAATCTAATAAGTAGGTTTGGCAAACATTCAAAATACATCTTACAAATTTAATATATATGTAAATATCCAAATTTGACTCATGATTTATTCCATTATTTTGAATTCAATAATGAATTATGAATGTATTTATGTTTTTGATTGATGAGATGATTTGATTGATGGCATGAATATGTTTGCAATTTGATTTGGTAGAAAGAGGGTATTTTATTTGTTTATTTCTTTCTATTTGTTTTTGCCCTTTATTATTTATTTAATTTTGGGTTAGAAATAAATATTAAATTTAGGCACATAAAATATGGATTCTCCAGTAGTAGCAACCCATTTAAACACATTGCCTCCAACCCAACTAATCCTAATTTTCATGGACATTTGGGATTAAATATATATTTTGCCTATTTTGTGTTTTTATGGTGATTTTATTAAAAAAGAGGAATAATTTGATGTGTAGTTGATAAATAGGAAAAGTAGTGGAGTAGGAGAAAAGTTTAGGATGTTTTCTGGATCAGGGAATATTCTAGAGGGCGTAGGAACCAACTAGGAATCGAATTGGAGAATAAAAAGTATGAAAAAAAAGGAAAAACTGCCCAGTCGATGGCGATCATGGAGACAAGACTGCCACGACCAGCGGACAAGAAGGGATGACCGCCAGGCCCTGGCGATCGTCACGACATGACCATCGGGGCTATGGCGGTCAAATGTTCCAGAATGTTTTTTTTTTTTCCTCTTTTTCAAAATCCTAGTTCTTAACCGTCAGATTTAAGGGTTTAATCTCGACTCTTAGATTATTAGGACGACCCCTTACCCCCTGAACACTATAAATAGACCCCGTATTACACACAATTGGGATACACATTAGAATTATCCTCTACTCACTTAAAGCCATGAGTGCTTGAAGAAACCCTAGTTCTTTGAGCATAGGAGGCATTAGAGACGCTGTTATTCTGGAGAAATTTCGTGGAGAGGTGTTGAAGCGCCCCGACCCGTATTTACCGTACAGGGTAAACACGTGCCAGAACTGCTCTTACTACAGCAGCAGACAGTACATATGAAACGCCCGTGTCCCAATTTATTAATATAATTAAATATTTAATACAAAATGACCAATTTGCCCTTATCATTCCCGGGACACAAAAATCATCAACAACATGATCACAATCAAATCAAATAATGATAAATACAAAGGAATCAAGTACGCAGCGAAAGACTAAACATAATGACAACATGTATGCATAGAACCCTATGGAT